>LPNX010999493.1:115705-138489 GCA_001517045.1 Pseudotsuga menziesii
ATACCTATAGATTCAGGGGTTCCATCGACAGGAACGAGTGCGAAATAATCTCTACCTGCATTTCTCTGCTCTCAATTTGCTTCTGCAGCCGCCGTAGTACCGGTAGGTACCAGGGCCATATTATCCCTTCTACTATGGCCATTATTCGCATCGCCCTTGTTTCGATCCCCAACATCCTCACTCGTGCTCCTGGTGGGTTCTTCTTCTCCAATAGCAGGAAAACGACTACTATTCCTCATCGCAGGAGACCTAGTAGTTGAGTTTTCATTCAATAAATTGATGAGACGAGTGGAATCCACAGCCTCGGCACTGGAATTACTCGTAGCTGCTGCAAGAACGTTATTAAATTCTGTGCTCAAGCTTATATTTTCACTGTCACTAGATACAAACGATCCCATTGAAGTATCAGACCAGTTGCGTTGACGACGCTGCTCAGATATCCTCGTCTCATTGCTCGCTGTTGCTCTCGACCCCTCCACCGCTACATGAATATCCCGCACTCCATCGCTTTCTTTTGCAAGCATTCAAACAGCAGCTCGGTCTTCTAACACAAAAATTGCAATTTAATAATCTTTCTTTGAAGCAGAATCTACTAAACCATACCAAAGAAACTAAAACATTCTTGAATTTATACTTCCGTAATGTCTGGACTCTGGACAACAAGCTCTAAAAACTGTTCAATTAACAGCTAATACTAGAGTTACAGAATTAGCAGCAAATAAACCAAATGAGGCATTATCAGACCTGGCTGAGGATGGCCCAACTATGGCTACACCAGCTGATACTTCAATTGGTTCTTTTCCTCGGGATTGATCTCCGTTGTATAGAACAATCGAGCCCTAGAAGTAAAAACGAAAAGGAAAAACGCCATTACAATCACAATTCCTTAAAAATTACCTCAGTTCTTGAATTCCTTAAACATTTAAGTATACCTTAGTTCTTGAATTCCTTAAACATTTAAGTATACCTCAGTTCTTGAATCCGCGGATTCGCTGTTGCAGCGACACCGCACGGATTTGCTTGCATTTATCTTATGAGGCGACAAGGTGGGCGAAGTAGTGACAGGACTACATATTGGGGAAGGAGAAGCAGGGCATTCTACACATCTCGCGCCCTGTTCTACTGCCGAATTTTGACTGAATACTACAAAACCACCTTCATCGCTGGTAATTTCATCTTGCTTTATCATCAACTGACTACCAAACTGATTACTCCTTCGGCTTTCAGTGCTGGAACTGCATTCATGAGACTCCCCCCACCTCAATCGTCCTTGCGGAAGCCGATCTCCATGAACGCCCAAAAACCCATTAGTCAACGAATTAGAGAAATGAAACGACATGATCCAATTCAAATTTTCAAATTCCCGGCTCGACAATTTACTTGCTCTAATTCTGACCGGCTTTAATTTTTCCTGTCCTGCAAAACACAAAATACAAACAGAATAACAGATGGCGGATATAATTTTCATTTTTTTAATTCTATTATTATGACGTCATCTTGCCACATGTCAACTCAAATCCAGATACCAAATCCCAAAGGTGACATCATCTTCTATCCACCAATCAGTTGTTTACAAAAATAGTTTTTTTACAAAATTAAAAAAAATATTTTACAAACCCCTAAGTCATACTTTGCAAAACAGGTTTTGATTTTTTAAAACTGCCTCAAAAAACACCAAGTCAAAGGAGTTTGACTTGTGATCGATTACAATATACCAGCCTGAGGCAAATACAATAAGTTAGATTTTATAACATCACTCTGAACTCTATATATTAGAGTCTCCATATATTGTAAAACATAATATATTGTAGTAGATTTTTATTTGTCTATCACAATGTGTCTTCTCTCCATTTCTATTAAAATCGTTCAAAACAAATTGACTTGATACCCCTATTTTCTGTGTGAGAATATTCTACTGTGTCATGGATCTTTCTGATGGTTAACAATGTGTATGTCTATATATAGTGCAAAATGCAGATCGATTCTGATACAAGGTGATAATGGGAGATTTAGGGAAGCTATACGTGTTTCCCTACTGTATTTACCAGATCGACTTTTGCAACGAGCAATGCACAGGATTGAGCAGTTTTATAAACATTTTACGGCGTCCAAGGTTAGGTCAATATTTACACTTCTACCTTAAAGATCCAAACAATCCTTTTTACAAAAGTCATTTCAGAAACTAGCACAGAACGTTCAATATTTTAAAGTGAGAATGGATCCAAGTTTCTAAAGTCATTTCAGAAACTAGCACAGAACATCGATATTTTAAAGTGAGAATGGATCCAAGTTTCACTTAGATTTATTGTGGAGATTTCGACAATCTATAACCCCCTCTTTTTTTTAAAATGCTGCAGCACATGGTCCTAACTTTTTTCTTGTTGGTGTGTTATGTGCTTAATAGGTTGTACTTTGTTTTCTTTTTATGAAACAAAATAAAAATAAATATTTAATATTTAATGTCAAATTAATTGATTTAATATATTTAAAGCATGTTGTTATTGAATTTGAGATGGCTACTTTTGTTATCATTTATGTCCATGTTTTTACCATGTCCTTGTACACTTGTTT
This sequence comes from Pseudotsuga menziesii, assembly GCA_001517045.1. NCBI lineage: Eukaryota > Viridiplantae > Streptophyta > Pinopsida > Pinales > Pinaceae > Pseudotsuga > Pseudotsuga menziesii. The sequence goes on from LPNX010999493.1 coordinate 118,277, forward strand.
TGACATCCTATTATCATAGTTAGATATCACCTGCTTCATCCTTGGGGATTTTCAAAATCTTTTTGTAAATGTAAAATTACATCAAATTACATCAAATTATTCTTATGTACATATAAAAAAAATATAGCAAAATTAAATATTAATAAATGAATGCTTTGGAGTAATACATATTCTATAAAAACATGTTTAAGAATATTACTTTTTGAATGATATTTTTTTGTTATTGTATATTTCTAAGTATGGCAAGTTTGAATGACCATTGTTATAGAAATATCTCTTGTAATTTAGATTTAATCTGATTCTTTAACTCATTGGATTAATTTATGTAGTAGAAGTGTAAAGGTTTTCTATATGTTTTTTCCACTATTTCTCTCATAGCTATAAAAGTTTGTGCCCTTTTCATTAACTTGTAGTACCCTTCTACAACAGCTAAGAACTAATTAATCATCATTTCGATGTTCCATTTAATTTATTTTTTGTTATAGTGACATTCCATTATGTTGTTGCCAGGTTTTACACGAAATTCAACATATGTGAGTTCGATTGTTTGAAACTTATTATTGAGTTTTCTTAAATATAAGAAGATAGCTGATAGCTCCTTGAATGCAATACTTAAGAAGATGTTTGCACCTAGATTAGATATTTGATCCCTCTCGGCGCTTGATAGAGCCTAGGATTTGGATCTATGCTGGTTAATAACATTTGCAACTTTTAGAGCCAGATTCATTTTTTAACTCTGCATGTGAGGCATTAACCAATGCATATTAAAATAAATTTACAAATAATTCAAACCTATCTATTTGATATAAAAATTACAAGTAACTTTCCTTATTCCCGACTTTGGATTCGCTCCCATCATGTCTACTAAGATTGTTGTTCATTTAACTCTTATATTTGATTTTCTATCAATAAATAACCCATACCATTAAAGAAAGAAGTTGTTAAGTATATTATAGAAAAATTACATATCGTCAAAGTAAGAATAATAATTTAATAAACTGCCATACAGTTACATTTCCACAAATTATCGCATAGGTGCTTCTAATACACTTTCACCTTGAGGCTCCTATTTTGACACACCCTTATTAACAATAGGAAAAAAAATGTTTCACAAACACAATTGTCGATGTGATTTATTGTAAAGTACTAAGAAAATGAAATGGAAGTTCTTCACAATTAACGCACTCAGCATTAAAGAAAATACAACACACCGACAACATTGTAAGTGTACGTTTACTAAACTAATAGGATGGACATAACCCATGCATTTGTAATATAAACACACTAGTGTTCTTAGACAAATAGAGCTCAACCAAAACTGCGTAAGGTGGTTTATTTTTGAAGAAAAAAAAAACCGACAGGGTAGGCAAGGTTTGAGATTCTACCCAAGAAATGTCCCATCGCACTCAGAAGCTTATGTATAAAACCACAAATCTGTAAAATCTTAACTCTCCAAAAATAAAAATATGAATGGTAAAACAATCAAGGTATTTAAACTGTAATATAAAATTTTGCAACCACATAAAAGTTAAAACGATAAAAGCAACTACAAAATTTAAATATGAAAATAATAATAACAACTAACATACTTGAAATTTCTACTATGTAGCTGGATTTGTTTGATTCACGATACCTTAGAAATTTGATCTTCAGAATAATTGGGCTTCTCCAAACTTGGATGCTCCAAACTCATCATTGATAACTCTTTTGCAAAACTCTCCTTTCAAAATTTCAACAAAATAATGCATTAGCGATTCAGAATTTTTTTAATACTTCGTATTTTTTTTAAAATTTGAGATTCCCACTCATTTTGAACCTATTGGAAAATAACTAATTCGACTTTTTATTTTCGATTTTATGGACACTAGTGCTTTCTTTTAATAGATGGACCGACGTGTTGTAGTTTAAAATGCACGGTAATTTTTTTTTAAATATGGAAATCTAGTGCACCATAAAGACATGATTTCCCTAAATCTTTCGAAATCTAGTGCGCCATAAACGAGTTCATAAAAAAATAAATCCATATATATACATAAAAAGAGAAATTAATATTACAAATTATGATCATCAATCAATGGCCACCACCTCTATCATCTAACATTATGTAATGTTCCATCATCATTATAATAACATCATCTAACATATCCATTACATAAGTTTGAGAAACATCATCTAACATATCCATTACATAAGTATGAGAAACATCATCTAACATTATAGACATCTATAATCACCTATCAAACATAGGACCCATCTCACAAGCACATAAAAATTTAGAGAACATTATATATTATAAACATCAAAAATAACCTTCTAACATGCACATGTAAACAACTATATCTACCATCATATGCGTCGAAATGCTCTGATTCGACCCTTCACTTCCCATTTGAGGGAAATATATTGAGCCATTGTGATTCATTGGAGAGAGAGGAAACTTTGAGAGTAAGGAAACTATAGCGAAATTTTCCCCATTTCCATATGCTTAAGTATGCATACCCTTATCTTTGTTGATAGAACTCTTTATGTTCATTTCCCAAGCTCTCCATTGCCTTTGCGATCTTTCTTTCTTGTGGAGGATTCAAGTGGTGGACACCGGAGGAACTTGGTTTCTTAGTTCTGACAAGTTCCCAACAAAGCGTGTCACATTAGATATATGTTTCTACATTAATAGAAATATACATTTATCGTCCAAATTTCATGTGGAAATGTTTATATATATTTCCATGAGTGCATTTTTTTATACATGTTTAAATGGATTATGTTAGTTTGAATGATAACATTTATTATATTTTATATTCTTGAATATATAATTGTTGTTGAGGATGAATTTTATGGAACAAACATTTGGTCAATAGCGTAACGGTGGTCACCTTCCACGGGGGAGTCACTGACGAACCAATACAATATCACGTTCGTTCATATTTGGGGTAATAAAAAAAAAAACCAAAAAATTATATTGGAGTGTATTAAGGGTTTAAGGGTTTCACTTATTTAATATAACAATATACCAATATTAAGGGTTTTTTTTATTACAAACAGGGTAGAAGCGGCATGTGGAGCGAGATGTGGGAGCATGACGGGACCATAGTGTTTTCACGAGCCTTAAGGAGCAGCACGCAAGGGGAGAAGTTGGGGTTTTTAGAAGTATTGGGGTTTTTAGCCCTCTTAGATTATTCTGGTGGAAGGTAGGCAGGCACAGTCTTGAACCATTGAACTGCAACCTCGCAATTTACAGTTTGTCCTCTCAAATATTGCAATTTTTTCCATCTTTTCTTTATTTTGATGGACTTGTTTGGTACCCATCTACCCAAACTTTCCCTTTCAAGGAAGATGCGATCTGGGAAACTGTTTGAATAAGAAAAATATACATGGGAAATTGTTGGGGTATCGCTCTGATATCTAACAATAATGTCCACGCTAATACCTCAGGCTTTGGTAAGTCTCAGGGTTCTCCATGGCATTCAAGATCTCATTTTTCAATAAGGAAGAAGATGACCTTTTTTAAGCGATTCCATGACTTTTTGTTTGCAGGGGAATCGAAACCGAGTAGCATAGATACCATATTTTCCATCCATTCTACACAGACTATTTCCTCTCTTAGTGGTATGACGACAAGTGAAAGCTACCCACCGACTCCAAGGCATGAAGGTTGAATCTTGCAATCAGTGAATTTAAATTCTTTCAACTTCAATGAGCTGAAGAACGCAACTAGAAACTTTCACCCTGAAAGCGTTCTGGGCCAAGGGGGATTCAGGTCGGTTTTTAAAGGATGGATTGATGAGCATGGATTCATGGCAACAAATACGAGAATTGGTATGGTTATTGCTATAAAGAAATTAAACCAGGAGAGATTGTAGGACCACAATGAATGGTTGGTAAGAATACATACACACCATTAAGGCCATTTTGTTGGAATGCATATTTGTCTGATTCAAGTTTGTGTTAATAAGAATTTGGGATTAGGTGTAACCTTGATTCTTTTTGTTTTTGTGGGGTTTGTTGATAGGCTGAAGTGAAGTATGGGGAAACTCTCCTATCCCAATCTGTATATTTTTTTTATTCAAGTGTGTTTGTTGAATAAGAATTTTGGACCCGCTTCAACCTGGATCCTTTTTTGTTTTTGTGGGGTTTGTTGATAGGTTGAAGTGAACTATTTGGGGCCACTCTCCCACCCCAATCTTGTGAAGCTCATAGGATATTGCATTGAGGATGATAATCTTCTTTTGGTATATGAGTTTATGACAAAGGGAATTTTGGAAAACCATCTCTTTAGAAGTAAGTATGACTGAATTTACGCATATATGATTGATGAGTGCATATATTTCACGAAATGCTTAAGTTTCTTTACTAATTTATTGCTCAACCCTAGGTGCTTAATAAGCATGGAGTTTCACCAACTCAAAATCAAATCCTAGTTGCTAATTTGTTAAAGGAAACAAGAAAACATGTGATGCTATTTCTCTTTTGTTAGAGGAAATGTAGAAATGTGTATGGATTGATTGATATGAAGTTTTCCCTATTGCAATATTTATGTGAAACAGTTGCAAACTTCAGGAAAAATCATATCGATATATGTACACCTTGAGCTAATTTGATCTTTTAGGTTTCATTATAGACCTCATAGGAATGGACTACGTTTTTCCTCACATGCATGAATCATATGCAGTCAATTGTTTTGTGATTCATGGTTAGGTGCAATGCATTTCTTGAGAGACCCAAATGTGTCTTTTTTTGTTGTCAGGATTCTCAGACAAAGACGTAGTAAACCTAATTTTCCTTTGAATCTGATTTCTTTTAAATCTTTTGGTCAATTGACCATGCTGGTTCTTGGTGCACATACAAAATTTTAATTTGGAACTGGATCCAACAATATTCCACTTGATTGAGCCATTGAGTTCTGCAGTGAGCATGCTCTTCAAGAGATGAACCTGCACTTGACATAGGCAACCACTTTTTGCAATCCTTTCTTTTATCATAGAATTAACAATGCAAAGAAAAATAAGAAAGAGTAGTAATTAAAATAAGGAAAGAACATAATAAATCAAAGAATTTAACTGGGAACATAACACCCTAATTCTTGGAGCCACATGCATTCACAACATTCACAGTAGAAGTTTTGTAAACAAAATATCAAAACATAAATTCTTGGATCTTACTGATGTCCTGTCTCAGAGAATAAATTCATCTCTTTGCTCCATAAGAATGCCAATCATTGGGTCTAGAAATAGGTCTTCATTAGATAGTGCATCTGCCTCAGTTTTAAGATCGCTATACATATGATAATAGGAGACTTCAGTAAAGATTTTTTATATTCTCTTCAACTGCTCCAGGATTGGTTGGAGAATCATATTTTCCATCATAGGTAAGCTTGTCATCCATTTAATCACCAACAGTGAGTCTAGAAAAACCTGTAGTTTTGTATCCCCTTTTTCTAATATCACTTTCAACAGCAATTCCAATGCTAAAATTCTTAATTATGCGACTCACTCTTTAATCCAGCTTTTAACTTGAAAAAATAAAATACTACTAGTTATGCACACCTCAATATTCCCTTGACTTGCCTCATAAAAATAAACCTATGACCTCTCTTTTGCAATTAAGGGATGAATTTTTTTTCTTTATTTAGGATTCTTGTATAGTGCTTTGAAACTTATAAAGTTTTGTCTAATTTGTAAGTTGCATGGAAAGATGGAACTGACTTATCTTGGAAGATCTTTGATTTTCTGGCAAGTCAGATCCCCCATGATACCAATAAGGGTACCGCTTTGAAGACTAGTATCTCCCTATGTTGTGCCCAATTCTACATGTACTTATCTACAGATTGTCATTGTTAATTACCAATGCAACCTATTAGTACATCCATTTCTTCCTGAACTATTTCCATGTAGATGATTAATAGTTTCTTCTTCGTGCTTGCACATATGGCACCGACCTAGACCATGATAATTGCGCTTTTGGAGAACCTCCCAGGTCGATGCTTTGTTTCTAAGGGCTATCCACATAGTTTCCACATATACTTCAACAAACATGTCACTTCTTGATTTTCCTCCATGAATGTTGCTTTATATCCCAATCCAGGAATGTAAAATCACCCTGTAGGATACATTGACCAATCCGATAGATCAAGCTCCTCATTCAATCTGATATGGTTCTTCTTGATATGTGTCCTTCTCTTTCAATGTCTACTCTAGATAATACTTCAAGAACATTTTATTCTTCCGTGCAAATATTTATCTTTAGTTGATTTTCTGATCACTCTAGTAGAGTTGATAACCCTGAATTACATTTCTTCAAGAGCATTCTTTTCATTTTCAGAATGGAATTCTGATGCAAAGAAGTGTTTGGAACTACCTTGAAATTGTATTTAGTCGCAAATGTAGAAATCACATGATCTTTGACGTTAGGAACATAATTTTCATGAATATTTTCAAATGTTTTTCACCCTTCAAATTTTCTTTATAGTTTGAAACATGAATGCTCTCTTCAGTGTTTTCATGTTTAAAAGAGTCAAAATTGCTGACAATGTTATCTGTCACTATTTTTATATGATCTAGGAACTCACTTTTAGGAACTAATCGAGAACCTCTAATTTCTTTTTCCATGATTTGCCTTTTCTAACCAAACTATTTTTCACTCATGGTCTACTCTGAAATATTTCCTGTATCTCGTGATTGTATCCTTATTTCTTTAAGATAAGAAGAAAAATTCAAAATATTGTCTCCATCATTATGAATATTGATTTCACTCTCCGATGGCCTTTTAAAGTATCTCTTTGTTGTCTTCAACTCTAGCTCAGTTATTAAAGATACTGCACCAAAAACATCAGACCTCAAATGGTTCTCAAAATGGCTTGTAGGCATAATTTGCACCAACAACATCAAACCTCAAATGGTCCTCAAAATGGCTTGTAGGATTCTTTATCTTTACAATAGACCTCATATTGTTGTATTTAGATGTTGATAATGAACTATGCTTTTTTAAACCCAACCTGAAATGAATTAAGCATCTTTATGTATTTCTTATTAGACGATATTAGGGATGTAGCAGGATTTTTCTTATTCTCAGCTACCCCATGCGTCTTTTGCTAGTTTTCCTGCCTATGGAATTCTCTCTCAATATCATGTTTCTTGGCAAAAGTGTCATAATGCATTTGATTAGATGTATCTTTTTTCATTTTCAACATTTCCTGTGACTCATGAGTTGCTTCTTGGATTTTATCATTTTTTGTAAACTGTACTTTCTTTGTAGAATCCTTTAAGCTTTCATCAACACATGATCTAGATTTCCCATCATCAATCTGAGAAATTGAATTTGAGCAATGGTGACCTGGTGGAGGTGTCCAGCGATGAACAGGGTTTCAAAGGGGCATGGTTCTGTGCACGACTTGTAAAAAAGAAGGGAGTAGGGTACTTGGTGGAGTATAGAGACCTTGTGAACAATGAGGATGACACAAAGCAGCTGAGGCATAGAGTAGATGAGCTTCACATAAGTCCAAGCCCTCCAGAGGAGAGTAAAGATCAGTTTATTATGTATGAGGAAGTTCATGTTTATGAGAATGATGGGTGTGGTCATGAAGTTCCTTAACAATCACGAGTATATAATATACTTCTTGTAGACAAAAGAAGAGATGATATTGAATCATGCCAAACTGCTCCCCCATATTGAATTCATAGATAACAAATGGGTTGCATCTTCCAAGGTATGCACATTACTTCTTTATTATCACTTCATGGGAATTGATAGTGTTTCTTAAATGAATGACATGATTTTTTTCCCTTGGCTTAGTCCTCAAATGGATGAAGTGCTTGTGACGTACCTCTATTACATCAATGTAAATTGTGAAAAAAAATTTGAGTTTTTAATTACCTTTGTTTGCATGTCATGCTAAGTTGTAAATTAAACGTTAGAAGCTTATCCTTAATAAAGATCAACACAATATAGTTTAGGAAGGAACCTTAGGGATAAATAAGACCTTTACTCAATGTAAAAACAAGTTGTTTCATACTCATCAAAATATCAATCTTCATTTTGTCAGGCTGGCTGTAAATTGGGAACATCGATTTTTATTACCAATCCACTTAGGTACTACTAAATTTTTCATGGGAAAACAATACATACCTTCTTTACAAGTATTCAACTGTCTTCTACTATCCAAACATTCCACTTCCGTATTCATTATTGCTATTCATTTGCAGTGTTTATTGATTACTTATGACAATATATATATACACCCAAAATTGTGGATCAATTCGTTTATATAGCCTTTCAACTTAATGGACTGTCCAATTTTCTTTAGATAGAACCTGAGGGGAGCACATTCATGTGTTTTAAAGTCATACAATTACCATTAAAAATCTAACAACACACCAATCATATGGATGCAATGTCAAAACATACTATTGTTTAGCATTCATTTTTATAATACTTTAAACAACTTAGTGTGCAGAATATGATTACTTTCCTTGATCATTCTCCGTGCAACATCAACTCAAACAATGACAGAACATAACACGATACAAGAAAATGGACACATGGAACACAAACCAAGAAGGACAACAATGTACGTGGTTCGCCCAAGTCCCTGGGCTACGTCCACCAAACTGTCACATCCTGTGACATTATTTTATTAAAGGATCACAACTGCGACAACCAAATTGTTGTCATACATTTTGTTACATCACTCTTTAGAGAGTGATTTATCTGATGTTGGAATGTCATCCCATCATTCTACTCTCATGAACATTTCTCATTTTGTTCTATATAAATACATGCAGAGAATAATGCTCAAAACTAATAAAATAAGACTCATGAGTTCACATGGTTTCAGGTTCACTCAAATAGGAAGTTCTTTTTTTTTAATTATTTTGCACTTCAAGCTTTGGAAAGACAATTTTATCTCAACAGGAAATAGGATCTCTTTCGTACTGACCACGGGTATTTTACGGCTGCAGATCTATGTAACCAGTGGAAGTCATAAACAATCTCATACCTAAAGGAAAGTACGATGTAGGCATTACTGCATTTTGGTGCATTTATAAATATAAACTTACTAGCAATGTTCTTGTGTCTAGAAGGATATAAACATCATGGTATTTTATTAATGTATAGTTATAAACTGATTGGTAGCAATTTTTGTACCTAAAGAGTCCGATCTAAACACAACTGTTTTAGATCCACACTCAAGTAGCAGTTTATAGATTCTCGACATCTTTTTAATGTATAGTTATAAATCCGATTGGTAGCAATTCTTGTACCTAAAGAATCCAATCAGACATTACCGAAAGGTATTTAAATCATGACTATAGAAGCGACTTGTATGGAAAGTACATGCCCACACGTCAGTGTGTTTTATCTAAACCATAAATAAAACCAAATGTAAATGCTTTCGTATTGAAAGCATACGATCACTCATCTCTGTGTTTTTAGTCTGTACCAAAGTAATAGAATAAGATGCCTATTAAGATGGAAATACGACCCTATCGGAATATGAACTCTTCTATATACGAATACATGCAGATCAGACATCACTCTGGCAATGATCAAACATCATTCTGTTTCACTTAGTTCATGACTATAAGAAAATGACTTGTATTGAAAGGAATAAGATCACCCATCACTGTGTTTTAAACGATTTACATAAATACTAAAGGTAAATCAAATAACCACCATTCCAGGACAGAGGTTAACCCTACCGAGGCCAGAGTTCATGACAAATCACAGAAATCCTTCAACATAAGAGGGGGCTCTTACGTATGTAGACCAGGAAGACGTAAAGGTATATTCCTATGGAGAAATTCATACCTTGTTTAATACGGGCCACGGAGCAGCCCGGCCATTCATCGCAGCAAGGGAAGGCGCCTTTCTCCAACTGAGTTTCATTCCTCAAGATTCATGCCATGCTCTCGTAGTGATCGATCGGGCTCCCTCGGACTCTGCTATTTCCTTCAATCTCCAAAAAGGCAGTTGATCACCATATATCATTATGGAGTAAATAAAATCGGTCGTAGCTGCGTGCATTTTTACATGGACCCTCTTGATCTTTCCCCATCACATAGGGGTTCTAATGGCATTAAGAGTTTGCTAGTCCCTCACATACCAGAGACAAGATATCTCTCGCCAGGATCTCCCAAGAGCTCCAAAAAAATGCTGAGGTCCTATCCAAAATAGAGAGAGGTCATGTCTCTATCACAGAGATCGAACTTCTTCTCACCCCGTCGCAAGGATTGACTTCCCCATACAAATGCCCGCACCCTCCCCTTATCGTATCTAGGGTTTTTAAAATAGGAAAAACATGGCCGAGAATGCTATTATGACAATGCTAACAATATTCTAATTTTGAATATTCCCCCCTATTGCTACGCATTCCTCTCCTTAAACAGAGGTATTAGCTAAAACAAACTCCCTCGATAGGTGGGATTTTTCTCCTCGTTGGAGGAATATCATTTTGCTTTTTCTTTAAAGTCCACTACTGAAAATCAGAGTTCCTATTATGATGCTAGCTCCACTTACATGTTTCCCTTTTTATTAAAAGAAAGTTGGAGGTAACTCCCCTATTACTCATAAAAAGGTAGACCCTCCCCAACTTTCCCTCTTTTTATTTTATGACTAAATTATATTCATCTTGCCAGGAACACCTAAAAGGTAGCATCGATTTATATCATGGTTTTCTTGTTTGTATAGGTATATAGAGTATAGTTTTACCTATACTTACTAACTCGCCATCAATACCTTTCTTATTAATCATGGAGTTACAACTTTTGGAAACGCTTCATCTCTAGTTATCTTTAAGATGATTACAATGTATATATATATATATATATATATNAAACAGGTAAAATTATCCTTAAGGACCAGAAGGTAAGTTAATCTACTCACGCTTACTTGGACCTAGATCGTCACTTAAGACCTTATGCCAATTAAGGAAGATGCCTTTTTTTTTCCTTCCAATTCCCGACACCGTTTAACTTTCCCTAGTGGATTTAGCTGCTTGTTGCTTAAGTTATGTCCAGGTCTCATGTCTCCCAGTTTTATAACCTAGGAAAATCACATCACCTAAAATACAAGGTTCTGCTAGTGGGGCCTTGGCCTTGAGATCCTCAATAGAGAACAAATACATTTAGTAATTACAAAATATTCAGAGGCATAAAAAGAGGGATGTTACAGTGCTTTTAAGTTTGTTGTTTTTTGATTGTTTTCTGATTTTTCTGTAATGTTTATTTATTATTTCTTCCGTTGTCAAGGATACCCTATTCATGCCCAAATATTTTTTTTTGAACACATTAGGTCCAAGTATCCTGTTCTAGGTTGTCATATTTTTAGGTTTGTCCGTGGACTTCTAAGTGGATTTTACTGTGTTGGGATCTCTGTCAATCAGGACACCAAGATTCAGATGTTTTCCTTTATAATGGCTATTATTGGTAATCTAGCGAGTGTTATAGATAGGATAGTGTTCCTGAGTTGTGAATATTAGATAGGGAAGCAGTCAAGGGTCGGGTTAAGGCTGAGTTTAATGATTGGCACAATGCTTTATCTGTCATCTTAAATTCCTCAGAGACCTTAAATTTCTTGAGAACACTAAATAAGGAAATTTTACTTTTATTAGAAGTGAAAGTGTTCTATAATGGCTAAGCATGCTCTAGTTTTATTGATGTTAAATTACATTCCTTGGTTATTCTAGCTAATCACCAACATTAATGGGCATTGATTATATTTGGCTCTGAATTCCTCTTCTTTCTCCTTGGTTGATTCACTTTTAAATTGGTAGAGTTAGGGATCAATGGATGCCTCGTACATTTTATATGTCGATGTTCTATTGTGGCTTGGGTGATATGAATAAGTATCAAGGCTAAAAAGTAACATCCCAATCTTCCAATGATGTGGAGTTTTCTTGAAACTAGTCACTTTGTTGTGCTAGGCAAGTTTATGAATACAGTCTTCTAGAAAAAATGTAAATCCGTTGGTCAAATTCTAGAAATAATGCACATCTCAGTTAAAAAGGATTCAACTCAATGGAACCCAAGATAACCACTTTCTGCAATGTGTAGAATTCATGGCTGAACAAAAATTTCCTATGACATCTCAGAAGAAAACAAAATTGATGAATACCCAAGTTGGAAACTTAGGCCTTCTGATGTAAGGTACAACTTATTGTTGATTGTTAGAATACCAAAAACCATTTACATCATTGAAACACGACACCAAGTTCCAATTTTATTTTGGGAATATATCAAATGATATTTGATGTGTTATGATCAATTCACATCCTTACAACAGTATACAAATTTTCACGTTGTAGACCATATGCCACATGCTTCATTTTTGAGCTAAAATATGAAACCATTTTGCAGTACCATGCCGATGCTATGAAGTAGTGATACAACATTCACTAAAAATTTAGTTCCAGCTTAGACAACTTGGTCTTGGAACAGTAATTGTTGATGAGATATGGGTTTTGTCCTAATATTGCCAAAGTAATTTTGATCTTTTCTTTTCTTAAAATTTCATAATCAAAAAAGGTTTTGAAGAAATTGAATCCATTTATATATTAAAAATACAAATTCAAAAAATAAAAAAAATTGCAATTTAACTAAAAATTATATAATAAAAAATTATTTAAACTACTTTTCATCCTAAATATGAAAATAGATTTTTTTCCTTTGGAAATGTGAAAATCTATATCCATGTGGTTTGACATTTTTTTGGGTTTGAATTTTTTATTTTTTCAAAAATAAGAAGTATTTAAGTTATATAATTAATTTTATCTCTTTGAACTTTAAATAGGCTAGATGTATTTAAAATGTATATTTTAAATAGCACAAGGTGAAAATATGAATAAGAAAACGATATTTTTTTATTGTAAACTTTATTGTGAAAATCAATAATATACTCATATAGTAATCAATTTTAATTTTAATTTTTCATAAAGTATTTATAAGTTTGTACTATGTGTATATCAATGTATACTAGTTTATAATATTAAGAAAAAAAAATTCTTTTCACAACATAACTTATTACAAAACCTTATTAAAAATAAATAGATTTCTGAAAAAAAAATAATCTCATTATGATTGTAGTATATTTTATTGATTATTATTATGTTTATTGTTAATGTAAAAACCAAAAAGGAACAATCACACTCATAATGAAGGATATTTTTTCTAATTTATTTTTTCATGCCCCATTCGCAATACGATAATGGTTCACATTCTTTTGTTTTTAATACCTTAGTCAAACAACAAAGGTTTCCGAGAAGAGCTTGTGAAAATTGTGTAGTGAAATAAATGTTTTAATACCTTAATCAAATAACTGAAGGATTTAGAGAAGAGTTGTAGAGAATTGTGTAGTAAACTAATTGTTTTCAATACCTTAATCAAATAACTAAAGTACGTTAAGTGTGCAGTTGGGGTAAAATTATTAAAGGCAAAGTGTCATGTGCAAAATTCCTATCAATCAGATGTAACTCTGACTTGTCAAAAGAATGTAATAAGGACATTGTCATGAATATACTCTCATATTTATTTACAAGATATCTATCAAAACCCAAACAACACAGTCATTGCCACCTCGCAGCTATTGTTATTTTCTCAACTAAAGGATCGACAGTAGATTTCAAAAATCCCGTCAATCCCATTGAAGAGAAGAAGGTTGCAACTAAGTACTATAACTTAGAGGTAATATTCCTAGACTCTTTAAACTGTATCCTATTTATGACGATTTTATTTTGGAAGTAATATAAAAACTGGACTTAATTAATGTCATTGGTCAGTCAAAGTATTACAGGTGCTCAGTTAATAGTATAATAATAAATAGTGTATTTTTTTTGTTATCAATTCTGAAGGTTTTAATGTGGAATTCCTATTGTTATTGGTATAATATTAACATAGTTTATTGTCTTTAGATGGTCCTATTTGTGATGATTGATGAAGGATATATATTTGCAAATTAACATGCATGCTTTGGATATAAAATAAACATCTTAGATTTGTTTGACTATGTTTCTGTCCCAAAGATTTCAAGGAATTTTCTAATATGTGTAAATTGTAACATTGATTCAACTTGGATAAACCAAAATCCTTGCAAGTCCTTTTGCCCATACGACAAGGAGTTAGATAATAATGACTCATTAGGGATTCCTAGAGTTTAGGGATTAGGTGGGTGTTAGAGATAATTCTCACATTAGTGCAGCATACTAAGTTTGGGATTGGTTTTAGATTTTGTAGGAGACTGTTGAGATATTCTCTCAACCAACATCTCCATGTTTGGAGTTAGTTGGATCTCACTCCAACTATATATATATGTGATGTATGTGTGTATGATCATGTAATACAAGTTATTATTGTGTGTGAATCTGTTGCAATGGCTGATCTCCATTTTCTTAAGTTGGTATCAGAGCCTGTTCTAGCTTGATTCCCTCACGGGAAGGCCAGGAAAATGTGAGATTCCAGAAAATCGATTCTCTGTACATAGCGTGAGAGTGACGTGTTTGTTTTTGAGTGCTTGTGTTTTACAGATTTGATTGATTCTATTTTTCCACTTTAATTATTATTGCACCGCCGATCGTGAGAGGGAGGGCCATCACGCAGCATTTGAAACCGTGAGATCGCTGTTTAATTGAGTGAACAAACCACCTGCTGCTGCATCCATGAATTAAAGGAGGAAACGTGATAAGATGCAAGATTGAATTAAGGGATCGTTGTATTGTTCATTTCCGGCTGCCATACTGCGATCTGTTTTGATCAGCCAAAGGAAAGAGCACAGCTGGATTGTGCATGGAGCAACCCTACCATTGATCTCTACTCACCAATCACTCAGTGGTTGCTACTGTATTGAAGGAGAGGAAATCAATTAATCAACAAACATGTTGTAGAAGCCGCTTCTTGTTTGTCGCTGCTCCATATCTATCTGTAGAGAAAATGAGAGAAAGCAGATTCATTGCGTGAAAGAGAATTGCATTCAATTGTTTCCTTATATGCTGTAATATCTGTCAGCGTTTGGGAGAACGGATTATATCCCATTTACAGATCGGTGTCTAGAGTTATTGGTTATGTATGTTAGAAATATATTGTAAAATATTTTGATTCTTGTTGTATTTCGGTGCTCCAAGATCATCAGTTTCGTGTTATCTTTGTATTGTTGAGTGTAGAAAGGTCACATTGTAAGATTGATTACTGAATTTTTTCAGTATCATCGTTATTTTTCAGGGTAGTCATGAATCTCTGATCCTACAAATCCTTCAAAGATGGTCGGAAGCAGTTTTATTTATGCTGGATGAATTGGTAGCTCGAAGTTGTGGAGAAAGAGTGTAATCTGAAAGATTTCAGAGTGGGTGAGAGTGCTGATGAAGACTAGATCAGACAGAAATCTATGTTGTTATTTGAGAATTATAATATGTGATTTATTTGTAATGTAGTCATTAAGGGGGGCAGTTAGATAATAATGACTCATTAGGGATTCCTAGAGTTTAGGGATTAGGTGGGTGTTAGAGATAATGCTCACATTAGTGCAGCATACTAAGTTTTGGATTGGTTTGAGATTTTGTAGGAGACTGTTGAGATATTCTCTCAACCAACATCTCCATCTTTGGAGTTAGTTGGATCTCACTCCAACTATATATATATGTGATGTATGTGTGTATGATCATGTAATACAAGTTATTATTGTGTGTGAATCTGTTGCAATGGCTGATCTCCATTTTCTTAAGTCAAGGCTAGTAATTTTGGAAAATATAATTTAGAGACTCTGTATTTGATGTATTAAAGACTAATATCATGATCTTTGATTGCATATTCATGCAGTTGCATTTTATTTTCCACCATTTGTTAAGAAGGCACTGTAGTCTTTAGGGTTTAGGGTTCTAACCTCTAAGACTATAGGGTTTTGAAAGTATTTCCATTAAAAAAAAATTGGGGGATCGATGGGTCAATAAGGACTTGGAAGTTTTGGGATCTGTTTCAAAATTTCGGGATCCACTTCATTTTTCATGGGATCTACTTCATAGTCTCAGGTTCCATTTCCTTCTCCAGGGGATCTACTTCCATTGTGGATTCTAGGTGGATCTTGGTGGATTTGGATTAGTGCCACAAATCCTACACACAAGGGTGGCACATCTAGTGGTAGACCTACAAAGTTATTTCATTTTCATTTTGATCATGATATTCCAATGGAATTTTTGACATGTTGTTTCCTATCCAGTTTACAAACATAAACATATATCCCATTGTCTAATACTCTTTGTTAATGGTTTTAAGGCTTCAGGTGTTTTATTTCCCATGGTATCTAAATGCATGTTACATGAAACATACCCATTTTCCTTTTTTAGGAAAAAACTACAGCCAAAACTCTATGTATTCCCCATCCATGTGTAGTTTTCAACTACAGGCTCAATTGTCCATCCACCCCATCCATGTGCAATTTTCAACTACATGCTTAATTGTCTAGACGCCTTTATGAATTTCTTTGGAGCTTTTTCAGTTTCATGTTGTCAAATTATCATAGTGGCCACACCACTCACTAAATGGGATGGAAAACTTTTAGACTACAAGTTGAGAGTAGCTTATGTTATTGGGCATGGTTTTAGGGTTTTTAATGTTAATATTGAGTGTTTATCCATGTTTCACACGTCATGTAGAACCTTGATGTGACTGTCCACTGTTGAGAGGAAAAAGGTAAAAAAATATCTCTAGTTGTCAATTGAATTTAGCAATAGTTTTGTAGATATACTCTGAGTTTTATCAAGTGTTTGGTGTTTTTTCTGTTGCTTTTGAAAAATAGTCAAGTAGTTTCAAGTAGTGAATGTTTAGCCATGTTTTGTACATCATAGAACCTTAATGTGACTTCCCATTATGGAGAGGAAAAAGGTCAAAGGAAGAGTGAAAAACTAGTGTTAATTTAGGAAAGGAATGTGATGTTTGTGATGTTGATCATTGTGGGTGAAGTAATGTGCATCCACAATGTACATCGAAAGAAGAAAGGTGCATTGTAGAATGCATGTGGGGTATCATGTAAATATATTAGGTATAAATATAAAGGGGTATAAAAACTCTAAATGGAAAAAATGGATACATGCAATATATAGTGAAAATAGGTGTTTTTTAAACTAGGAAGGCATATTGGGAGGGGGTTAAAAAATGATTTTTGGAGGTATTTTCCAATATTTTTTGAAAATAGGGGTATTGTTTCACATGCCACAAATGAACTTGCTATGGCACTGTTTCACTAAGTGAATACCCTGTGTTGTCTTCGAACAACTATTTGAGGTACATACTATATCCCTTAGGTGTTAGCTTCTTTAATTTATCTATCATATTTGAGAATGGATGTGATTTATGGTTTCAGCTTGTCTATTGTGGTCCACCATAATCCATAAGAATATCTCCATAACATAACTCCAAAACTATATGTCCTCAATTTTGTAGCTATGAGGGGTTTTAGAAGATGTTAGGTTGGATTATAACATGAATTCACGACTAGGGATTTAGGTACTTAGGTTAAAAAGATTCACAAAGTAGTGGAACTCCTTCTAGATCAAGGGGTAATTGTACCTCCAAGAGGACAAAAATAAAATGCATTGGAAACATGCTAAGTAAATATCATGCAATCTATGGGCCAAAAACCATTTAAATAAGAAAGTGATCTCCCCCCCCCCCAAAAAGAAACATCCCATATGTACCTTATAAACAATAAATAATTAAAGTAGTTTATGAAGTAGGGGAAATGAATTAAATTCAATTATTTCATGAGCCAGATAGACGATAAAATATCACATTTCACATAAGTTCTTCAAAACTTTTAGAAGGAATAGTATTGAAACATATAGGCTAGACAAGTTCATGATAAAATAAAAATAAAAAGTCATAGAAAATGACGATGATGCGTTATCTATATGAACCATGGAGGTATAATAAGAGGTGCAAGTAGTACAATTAATAAAGTGATGAATTTAACTTATGTAAACAAATATTTTGCGACATTACCAAGACCCTAAATAATAATAAAAATAAGGGTGTATTTTTTATAGACATTATGGTTGTGATACTCCCCCCCTTCCGTAGTTCAAATTTAATTCAAGACACGTTAAAATGAACATTGTGGATACCTTGATTCTTCTCAAATAATAGTGTATGTTATTTCTATGGGTGTATTCGATGATGTCGGTGAACAAATGTTAAATGTTAACAATAATATAAAATGTTCACATATATTATGAATAAAAGAATAATTATATATATTAAATATAAAGAAATAAGGATAACTATAAATAATGAATAGAGAGTCTATGTATTTATTATCTACTAAAATGATTAAATAAATATTTTATACTAAAGAGGCAAATTAGGAACTAGTAAAAGAGTTCTTAAGTCAAGAAAACTAATTATTAAATCCACATAAATCAATTAAAGTTTATTTTCAAGAAAATAGTGGATCCTTGATCTAACTGAAGTTTTAAAACAACTGCCCTTTTTCCTAAAGATTGTATATAAATACCCAAGCCAAGGGAAGGATTAGGGATCTGATCATTATTATTTTCCTAAGTAATTTTGTAGAGAATTTTTCCAAAAGCAAGCAATCTTATACATAACCTAATATTCAAAATAAGAGAAGCCTCACCTTTAGGAGCTCTAGACTACTTGCATGTTGGATCCATCATGGGGGGATCTGGATTCGAACCAGGAACAATTCAAGATCATGGTTGGAAGGAATGTGGTAGTTTCGAAGTTATCTGGTTAACAGATCTAAGGTTAGAGATAATTGATTTTTATTAATTCTGTGTGTTTAAGTCGGAAGGGTTTGTGCCACTAAACAAATTGAATAAGTTGCATGTATGAGGTTTCGACCTTCTCAAGTTCTATAAATCATATTTACATATTTTACATATAATTGTTATTCTTTGGATTGAAGACCTACAAATTGAATGCATGCTTCATATTTATTTCATTTGTTTAAACATAAAACTCAACTTATAATATCTTAGATAATTTCTAGGGTTAATGTTTACATTGCAGGTTGTGGAATTTGTTTAAACTTATAATTTAGCCTTTAAATTCTTAGGGGTGTGTGCAAGAAGTTGAGGGACCTTTTTGTGCACGTTAGATGCAATAGAAACCTGAAAAATCAGGCATCCCTCAACTTACTTGGATTTTTTTAGATACTTATGCAAAATATCTTGCATTGAGTAAAAAACATGAAATGTAGTAAATTGAATCACCTTTCCGAATATATAACTTTTATGTATCAAAAATTTGCATAGCTATGTCAAATTTCATTATTCCTAACAGGCACTTTTTATTTTTCAGGGAAATTATAAGGTATATGTTTTTGTGGGTGCATCCTCTGAGGGCCTAAATGATCGAATCAAGCTACAAAAATTGACATCCATGTAGAGAACCCATAGCACTAGTGCGGCACTATTTTTCGAAAATTAAATTAGTAATTTTATAATATTTTTATAATTGTCTAAGTGAGAAAACCTCGAAAATGGTACGTGTTTTGTGGGTGCAGCCTTTGAAGGTCTTAATGCAAAAATCATGAAATGGGGTTTTGATAGAACGTTGAGGTTAGTGTCTTCTTGTGCACCATACAATTTTTGTTTGAAGTGATCAAGAATTGAAAAATTTATAGAAGAAACACTAACAGTGTTTTTTTTGAGTTGAGGAGTAATGACAGAAGATAAATAAGAAAAAAATAGAAAAAATTATGTATTCTTGTTAAAATTTACATATTTAGAATCTGCAAAAAAAACCATATCTGTTTCCAAAATCTCATAAAAAATGGAGGTGTGCAGCACCATCAGACGAACCGTTAAACACGAGCATATTGAAAATATGGATATAATGCTGAATTTGCCATGGTTTATCATACTCCAAGTCACAGGCATGTTAATCCGAAGCAAAGTACAAAGCAGACACATAGGAATAGGAATTCCACGAAAGCATGGGTGGAGGCTCGGTCTTATCATTTGGAGGGAAAAAAAAATTGAATTTAACAACACGCGCTCGCGATTTAAGACAACAAAACACGTGCGTGTTATAGAAACACAAAAACGCGCGCGCGTTATAGCCATACAAAGCGCGTGCGCGATATGTAAACCAAAAAATAGTGCCAACATAAGGCTAATTAAAAAAAAGGCTCATTTTAGACAATATTTCCTCAAATAGTAGTGAAAAATTGCATTCGTATTGGATTCAATTAAAAAATTGTCTCCTTTAAACATA
>LPNX010999495.1:0-31177 GCA_001517045.1 Pseudotsuga menziesii
CAACCCAATGTCTGAACAAGGGACTCCTCTGTCACCAAAGGACTCTGAGTTTCTCTACTCCAAAGGTTCTGTAGTAAATCCACCAGCATAACTTTGCTCTCCAAGTATCTCTATCAAACCCCTCCCCAAGGACTCTATTTATATAGGTGAAATGAGGCAGTTCTCGAAGGTTAGGGAGGTTGCAGCAGTTAATGGGATTAAGATAAATAAGATAACTAATCTTCCATTAATGCGTGCTTTTAAAAATTAATTTTGAGGGAGATATGCGCGGGTCTGTAGTAAGGCAACCCGCGCATCATGCGCGACTTTGTATAAGAACAACCCGCGCATAGATCTATGTGCGACTTGCTGAACTTGACACCCGCGCATATGCGCGACATGCTAATAGGAAGAGTCGCGCATACATCTCAACTCTCAAAATAGCAAAGTAACCAGCTGGATAAAAAGGGAATGTCTTTCATCATCAACCAAGGTATAATGAAACTGGGCAAACCTCAATCCATAAGTGTCCTTTTGTGTGCCGACCTGAGGGATGTCAGCACTCGGACGGAGAGGTGCCAATCAGCTGTATAACAGCACTGGCACCACCACTTCTACCGGGGTGGTGTGAGCTAAATGGACCCATAGTGGCGGATGGTTTTCCATGTGTTGGGATGAGGGAGTGGCACAACAGCCATGTCATAAGCTTGTGCGCAGAGCTCCATTGCTTCCAAGTATGAAGTCATAGGGACCTTGGGTCGCGTGGTTTTAAAGTCGAACCATAACTCGAAATCACTGACCAACTTGTCAAAAGACGACCTTCCCTGATAACGCTTGTTCCATATCTTCGAATTTTCTGTGGTCTAATTGGCAATCGAATAGGAAATCCGTGTAGTCCTTCAGAGATAGTAAAGGACCTCTCTCTTCCGAGAAAAAGGGGAGTCCTCTGTTCGTCAATGTATTGAACATCCGGAGGATCTCTCGGAGTTTGTGGTTAGTGATGTCTATTTGGGCCTACACTGTCTCCATCATCTTGTTTTTAGTTACCACCTTTTGGGATCCAGAGATAACTACAACCTGGTTTTGAAGACCGAGACTGTTAGAGGCTACCTGTGACAAGGAGCTTAGATAAGTTATGTCCCGTTCTGCAATATCTAAAGGTCTCTTGTTGATTTCAACTTCTACTTCCTAGAGATGTTTTTTGGTTTCCTCAACAGCTAATCCTAGGTCTGTAATAACATTAAGATTGGGTTGGAACTTGTTACCTTCCATGATAATCCTGTCCCATATCAGATGCTTCGTGCCTTCTAGTGCAAGTTTTTCGCTCACTTGCTGGCTCAACTTACCATTTTGTTGGGTCAGTTCTTGGCATTTTTCTTTAGCCTATTCTCTACCTTGTTTCTCTTTAACTCTTTCTTTTTATAATTCTTCGATTTGTTGCTTTAATTTGATGAGTTCGGTATCCTTTAGGTCTATCTATGACATTTCCTTGGAGAGAGAGCTGGTGTCTACTTCTTCAACCCCGCCTGTGGGCTGGATTTCCTTCTCTACGTTCTTGCTCTGGAGCTCATTTTCCTTTGCTGCTAGTCTAACTTTTAACTCTGTCTCGCTATTCCTTAGAATTTGGACATCAGCTTCCTATTGCCTCTCCTTTTCCTCAAGCCTTATCAGTTTAGCTTGGCTGTTAGCAAGCTTGGAATTTAGTATCTCTTCCTCCTTTTCAAATTCGGCCAATTCATCTGCTCAAGTGAGCTGAGAGCCGGGGATTCTTAACCTCTTTTTCAAAGCTTGTATCTCTTTTTCCTTGTCATCAAGCAATTTCTGGACCACACTTCCTTTCTTTCCACCTTCCTCCATCAGTATAGCTTCCTTCTGTAAACTGTTGATCTAGGCTTTAAGTGCTTTGACCTCTACTCTCGCTTTTCTTAACATATTAGAAGTTCTAGCCTTACCTTCCTCCAACTTGGACAATTGTATGCTAGCTTTAAGCAGTCTATTATTCAGTATTCCTCTGATCTCTTTGCTCAGATGTATAACATCGAAATTGGGAACCTTTGAAAGGTTTACATTGACCTCGGTCACCTTGATCCCTTCTTCCAAAGCTAAGTTGAGGGTATCAGCGACATGATCCCGTACTGCTTTCAACGCCACATTGGACTGAAGCAACCATGAGGCTTCACGGTACAATTCTGTTGTCTCCTCAAAGGTTTGGTTAGCTTTATCTCAGTAAGACTTTAGCCACTCTTCTTTGGATTCTTGTCCGCTTTGCCCTTCAAATACATACTCTTGTATCTACAGTTTGGCCATCTCGGGCTCCGCTTACTGCTATATTTTTGCTACCTTATTCTTCTTTGCTTGTCCCTTTTTAGCCTGTACCAATTGTTGTTTGGGCTCTATTTTTAGCCTCTTGGGAATGCTAGCAGTGTTTGCTTCTTCGGTGTCCATGGCCTCAATACCCCCTCTCTTCATCGAACTCGTTGAGTAACTGAATAGCGATGAGTATCCACCCACAATGGAAACCACAACAGCCATCTCCTCCTCGGGGGAATTTGTTCCAAGTAACTGCGAACCAGTGTCGTATTCGGTGCTAATCTCCATTGGGATAGTACTGGGGAAATCGTCCCAATTCACTTTTTATTTGAGTCCAGGCACCTCCGAGTGCTCAAAGGGTCGGCATTTGTGGGTCATTCTCCTCTTGGAGATAACCTGATGAGGGTCATATTTTATTGCTTGGTCTTGAGGAAACCCCATGTCTTTGAGAAATTTGGAAACCAAAGGCAACGCAGCTCTATTTTTAACTGTATATGGTCCTAATCTCCAAGGAAAGACCAAATTCGAACACTTTTTGAAGTTCAAGAAGTGTTCTTCCTCGACCATGAGTTTTTGTTGGATTAACTCCAAATAGAAGATCCTGGGGGTCAGGAAAGCTGGCAGGATGTATGGTGAATGCACAAAGCCATACAGTCTTATGGCTGTCCCAAACTCTGAGAGGAACTAGTCTCCTATCCTCCTTCCTTTCGATAATTGCAACATTTGCCTCATTTCAGGAAACACCCTAGGTAGTCTTTCCTAGAAAAAGACTTCATATATGTTGGCCATCATCTAGTTCATGAATTTACTATAGTTAGTGGCGAAAATATCTGACACCATTGATCTACCTCTTGGATGCTTTTAGTCATCGATCGAGAACCCTCTTTAATGCATCCAATACTGCCTTTAGGTCAGTTTTCCCGATATTCAAATCATCCTGTTGTTGAGCACCACCCTGCGCAAACCATCAAATTTATTTTGCTTCATATTTGCCATTTCTCGACGTGATAACAGAACATGAGAAAAGCCCATGCCCATCATTTTAATTGGGTGTTAACACAAGGTAAACCTACAAAATAGAAATAAGAGAAAAGTAAGTAACTATAACAAGAGATAGACAATAATAATGATAGGGACAATAAGATAATTCATAAGCATCTAGTAAATTAATGAATAAAGATAATTAGCAAACATAGGGCATACCTGAGTCATAAAACGGATCACTAACAAAAGCACAAGACATAATGGAAGTATAACTAAGAACTGAATTGTGTAAATTAACCAATAATCCCGATGTCGCAAGAGTAACCTATGAATAAATGAATAAGGTGCCTTAGTTTGAATGAACTAAGTAAGCCTGCATAATGAAGAATAACCTTACCTCTCAGATCGTCATTGGAGAACGAGTCTCGCCACTCCATCACTTTGTTCCCATCAACAAAGTTAATTAGTTTTTATTAAATAAACAAAGTATACATGTGCAGGAGCAAAACAAGGATCTATATAACTCATTAATTCACCGACAGTAATAACTAAGATATATTGATGGTTTAAATAACATAATTAAGACATAAGAAGTAAAAGAACTAATAATCATTGAATGGATAAGAGACTAACAAGAAAGTGGGAAGAATCCAAAGAGGTTGAAATTTTAAGGAGCATCTATGTTTCTGCATGAGTACTAATGATCCCTTTTGGGTAGTTTTCACTAGCCTATAATTTTTATTTTTATTTTTTTTGGGGGGGGGACATTACAAGTGGTATCAGATCCCAGTTTCAATACTGAGAGACTTATGGGCACACCAAGCATTAACGCAGAGAAAATAAAGTATGATGAGCAAATTTTGTTACTAACAAATTTTTTTGCTGCTATTAAAAAATTTTGTGTTTTAGGAAAACTTTTACAATGTTGTTCAGTTTATGAACAGTCAGGAAGAAAATAGCCGACAGGAAGGAATGACCACCCCCACTCTGGAATTGAACTTGGTGGTTGAGCTAAGCTCTAATGTGCTAAAAAATTTGCACAGTCTTCAAGATGAACTGAATAGCTTCAGAGAAGACAGTCTAATGAAAGAAAGGTGTAGCAAGCTATAAATGAAGCATTATTGTGTAACATAATGGGAGGGAGCCCGTAAGGTAAACCTACACAATCCACTTACATATCCAAAAGAGAACAATACCATGAGCATGCCAGTAGGCCAAGAGAAGCAGAAAAAGAAGGTACACCTGAAGCAACTAAAGGATATCATCACAGTCCTGCCTGTGATGACTCACTTTCTCAATGGAGAAAGAGGAAAAATAGTGATGACAAAATTCAAGGGGAGTTTCGAAAAATAAGAGCCCTGCCCTATGAAGGTGAAGTAAATATGGGAGAAAAGGTTGAAGAATGGTTGTTGAGAATGAGTAAGTATTTCTAGGTTCATAACTATTCTAGTGTGATGCAGGCTAGGCTTACCATTTATAACCTGAATGGTAAGGAAACACAATGGTGGCGAGATTTAAAACACACCAAGAAATATGAGCTACAAGAAATAATCTAGGAAAACTTCTGAAATATTTTTCAAGAAAAATACATGTCAGAAAGGTTCTTTGACCGCAAGGTAAAAGAGTTCCATGAACTGCATATGGGGTCCATGACTATGGACGCATTTATAAACAGATTTCTAGATCTGATGCATTACATACTGTATATCAAAGAAGAAAAGGTGAAGATCTACCAGTTCCTAGGATGTCTTCCTCCCAGTTTTTAGGATAGGATTGAATTCAACATTGCCAAAAAATATAGATACTGCACTACAAAATTCCCGACTCTATTATGAGGATGGAAAGTTACGGCAAGAAAAACAGAAGCGAAACAGATAAAAGTAAAGAAAAATTTATGATAACCACAATCCTGGGTCAAACCCATAGCCTTATAGAAATAAAAATAACAGCTTTCCAGTGGACAAGAACTTAAAAAAAAATGGTACAAGGCCTTCTGTACCAGCTCCTAACGGTAATAAGCAAGTGGAAAGTGGAGACAATGTTACCCCTTTAGTGACCAAGCGTTGGAAATGCAACAGGCCGCATTATTCCCAAGATTGTAAGAACGATAACAATGGAGTCTTGAATAACCGGTAAGAAGAACCTACCCTTGAGGATATAGCAGGAACCCTGCGAATCTATGCAGCATTAGATGGCTGACAGGCGGACCATCAAGCTACAATGGTCAAGTTCGAAGGTAAGATCTTGAACGCCTATGTTTCAATACTTATTGATCCCAGTTCTTTTCGGAGCTATGTTGCACCTAATATTGTTGATTTATGCAGGTTAGGAAAAGTAAAGCATGATAAACCGTGGTCGGTACAGTTGGCCACCGGTAAGAAATGAAAAGTTTTGAATATTGTTAAAGAATGTGAAGTAAACGTGAATGGTTTCCTTACTAAGGTAAACCTAAACATCCTACCTTTAGGATGATACGATATTCTTATCATAATGGACTAGTTGGAACAACACCATGTCATGCTCAATTGTCTACACAAGTCTATCTTTTGTACTGATGGCCAAGGGAACCAAGTGAATGTTCAACGCATCCTAAAGAAAGTTTCTGTAAGACAAATCTTTGCCTTACAAGAAAATAAGTGCAGTAGCAAGCGTTGCAAGTTGTTTGTGGTGAACATCTGAGACGTGGAGTCAGATAGAGAACAACACATAGAATACTTCCCCATTCTTGAATATTTCAAGGATATATTTCCCAAGGAAATCCCTGGATTACCTCCGAAACGAGACCTATACTTTTCCATCGAACTAACCCCAAGATTAGTTTCTGCCTCCAAACACCCTTACCACATGAGTGCACCAGAATTGGTGGAACTCAAACTGCAGTTGCAGGAGTTAATAGAGAAGGGGTATATCTGACCCAGTGTAGCCCCTTGGGGAGCACTGATTCTATTTGTAAAGAAGAAGGATAGTATGATGTGGATGTGCATTGATTATCGCCAGTTGAATAAAATGACTATAAAGCACCATTACCTACTGCCTAAGATCGATGATTTGTTCGACCAGGTGGGAGGAGCCAAAATTTGTTCGAAGATTGACCTGTGATCTGGGTAACATCAGGTACGGATTCAAGACGAAGATATTCCCAAGAGCGCCTTTCGTATAAGGTATAGGAATTTCAAGTTTGTATTGATGTCATTCAGGTTTACCAATGCACCCGCAAACTTTATGTGTATGATGAACAACATATTCAGTAATTATCTGGATAAGTTTGTACTAGTCTTTATTGACAACATTCTGGTTTATTCCAAGAATAAAGAGGAACATGAAGAACACCTTCTCATAATACTTCGTGTGTTGAGAGAACACCATCTCTACGGTAAGTTTAGTAAATGTGATTTTTACCAACTACAAATACAGTACCTAGGTGACATCATATCCAAAGCAGGAATAGATGTCGACCCGAAAAAGATTCGAGCCATAAAGGATTGGCCTACCCCGACTACTGTAATTGACATTAGGTCCTTTTTGGGTTTAGTTGGGTATTATCGAAAGTTCATTGAGAACTTATCGATAATTTATTGCTTCATGACAGATTTGCAGAAGAAAGCAGACAAGTTCTTATGGGCTGACAAGTGTGAAGAAAGTTTTCAAAAGCTTAAAGAGCTTTTGATGACTGCACTAGTGTCGCGGATTGTGGATCCTGATGGAGATTTTATTGTATGCATGGATGTAAGCAAGGAAGGACTTGGAGGAGTCTTCTTACAAAAATATCATGTGATCTATTATGAATCACGGAAATTAAAATAACATGAGCAGAATTATCCCATGCACGATCTTGAGCTAGCAGATATTATCAACGCTATGAAGATGTGGAGGCACTACCTCATGGGAAGTAAGTTCCTTCTAAAGACTGGAAATATGAGTCTAAAGTATTTATTCGATCAACCCGATCTAAATGGGAGGCAAGAAAAATGGATGGCTTTCATGAGTGAGTATCACTTTGAACTAAAGCATATCAATGGCAAAGAGAAGAAAGTTGCAAATGCTTTGAGTCGATGAAATCATATGATATATGAGGTGACCCTGAGTCAAACTGATGCATATTTTCATGAGAAGATTAGAACGGCCAACAAGGTTGACCCGTTCTATGTGGAAATCCTCAAGCAGATTCAAGAGGAACGGTTGTTTTAAAAACAAAGGGAATACAAGGTGGATGACTCTGGACTACTATGGTCTAAAAAAAGATTTTATGTTCCAGTTGGAGGGCACATTTGGTCTAGCATCCTTACATAATTTCATAGGGAACTCTACCTGGGGCACCCAGGATACCAAAAGATGATATATACCATTGAGATATACTTTTTGTGGCCCAAGTTAAAGCTCGACATTTCAATGTTTATTACAAAATGTTAGGAATTCTAGTTAGTTAAAGCTGAGCACCAGCACCCTTCAGGATTGCTACATCCATTACCCATTTTGGAAAGGAAATGGGAGGTTATCAGTATGGATTTTATTATTGGCTTACAAAAAAGTAAGAAGCAAAATGATTCCATCTTCCTAGTCATTGTCAAGCTATCAAAAGTAGCGCACTTAATCCCCGTGAAATCGACCTACAAGGCCGTGAACATTGTCAATATCTTCCTAAAAGAGCTATTTAGATTGCATGGGATACCAAAAGTGATTATCTCAGATTGAGATGTTAAGTTTACAAGAAACCTTTGGAGATATCTATTCTCTATATATGAGACAGCTAAACGTTATCACTGCTTATCACCCACATATAGACTGTTAGGATATTTAGACACTTAGGAGTTAGTTACGATCAACTTGTGTAATATATCCATTAGGTAAAGTGTGTTTCTTTAGTATGCATCTGTAAATATTCTAATCCAACCGTCATGATATGTTCTAGACATAGAGTGATCTGAAGGTTCAAATTTTCTTAGATCATACCTACCATTGATCCATGGCTTAGCACCCAATTGGTTCATGATCTCTAATTAAAGAGCATGGAGGGTCCTTTGCTATTTGATCGATTATGAGAAGCTCATGTTACTTTTTTTCTTTTTCATAATAAATTGCTCCAAGTAGCAATTTGGCTGGGGCCATGGACTATTTTACTCTCGAGGGTTTTAACCATGTGACAAACATCGATGAATTGATCTGTGTTCTTGTTGTGTGAAGTGGTTTCTCTAGGTGTTTGGTTTTTTGGGAGTATGATGTGTACTCAAACATGGTATCAGAGCATTTATGAAGAACCGCTTTCGGTTTTGATCAAGATTTGGAATTGATGTTGCTAAAACTTTGAAAGGGTTTCTAGTTCTATATTTTCTCTGCATTTGCGGCCTATGGGAGCTATTCCATTACATTCAGAGCGCAATTTCCATTTGGAAATAATTTTCGTTTGATCCAGAAACACCCATTTCGGCAAATCTGAAGGTATAATGTTACAGTGACGAATTTGTATTAATTTTTTAAATCTCTCATATTTTATCAGTTTTATTATTAGATATGTATTGTTTTAGTCTCGAACTATTGCCTTCCCTGGCTATGTATGCTCCTTGTCATGCACCTTGCACGATCGTGGCGAATCGAAAACAGAAAGGGAAAGTTTTTTTCTTCTTGTCTTCTCGGCTACGTATGGTCTTTTCCATGCACCTTGTGCGATCACGACGAATTAGAAAAAATGAGAAAACTTGAAAACATAGACTTTCTAGGTAATCTAACAAAGATCTAACCCCACCCATATTGTGGAAAAGTATTTTTGTTTTTTGTTTCTCCTTTTTTTGTGATTTGCAGGGAAAAAGGAATGCATGAAGAACAAGAGAGAAGAGTAAAAAAAAAAAAACCTTCCTCTTTCCATTCTTTTACGCACCTTTTAAACTTAGCTCACTTGGTCCAAATTTTCTTTATTCCTTAATAGGTCTTGAGTTCAAGTCTTATTAAGCTACTTTTTAGTGCATGCAATTTCTATTTTCAAGTTACTTTATTGTAAAAGTGTATCTCACTTAAATAAAATAAAATAAAAAGTGAGTGAGTGAAGTTATTTAATTTATTGCCACACTATTTAAAGTATCATTATTGTAAAAGTGAACATCACTTATTTTACAAAAGTGATTCACTTAAAAGCAACTTTATTGTAAGTGAGTGTCAAAGGTTCATCTTGGGAAGAAGAGGGGTTCTTTTTTTTATTTGGTCAAGTTAATATCTGCCACGTCACTATTGGGGACATATTCAACATTTTCTTTGATCAAGCATAGCTTCATCATCCATAATCACTTTTCAGTGCCGTTTTTTTTTAAACCGCATATTTTTTAAAGATTTTTGCATCCAAACAGTTATTTTCTATTATTTCAATCATTATTTTATAGTATGGCCACCCCTTGTTATATTATACTTACAACTTCCAACTATTTCTCATGGAAATATCGTATGGAGGATAATCTGCAAAGTAGGGAACTTTTTAGGATAACCTCAAGGAAAGAAATAGAATCCACTGATGATGATAAGAAAATTAAATGGGAAAATAGATGTGATGAAGCTCGTGGATTGATTGGGATGTCAATCTCTACTGATTTGTGATTCCACATAACTGGAATTGATGAACCTGATGAAGCTTGGGAAAAGCTGGAATCTGTGTTTTGTAAACACAATGAAATTTGGGGTCATTAACTTGAGAATGAGTTGATTTCCTCTAATCCAAATGATTTTTCATGCATTCAAGACTATTTATCTAAGTATAAAACTCTTAGACTGTTATGTGCATAATGCAAGATTAAGAAAGAAGAAAAACAATGTATTTATCATATTCTTTCCAAACTTGGACCTGCATATTATGTTTTTGTATCTACATTCTACTCCATCAAAGAATCCTTAATTGCAAGTAACTATCAAAAGCCTAGTCTTGAATCCTTTTGTGATTCTTTAATTGGAGAGAAAGATAAGCTCATTCATCGTGGAATAATTAATAATGCAGATACATCTGGGAAAGCCTTATTGTCTCAACAAATACAAAATTCCAAGCCTCCTAAGAAACATAATTTTTGAAATAATAAGCCAAATAACAAGGGTCCCAAACCCTCTTAGTCAGCTCCTTCTTTAAAAAGTGACAAAGGATCCAAGCCAAAAGGAAAGAAGACTAAGCGTCATTGGAATTTTTGTGGGAAAGATAATCACAATGAATCTAAGTGTTTCAAGAAGATGGCAGCCTTGGAAGCAATAATGAAGAAGCACCACATCAGCCTAGATTCGTCTTCAGAATACACCTCTCATGGACATGAAATTTGTGCTTCTAGTTACTCTTATATTGCATCTTCTTCTTCTCCTTCAATTGAATGGCTCATTGATTTTGGAGCATCTTATCATATAGCTAAGGATTAAGCCATATTTTCTACTATGCATGAATGTAACACCAAACAAATATTTGTAAGTGATGATAGATCTCTAAGTGTTGTAGGATCTGGAATAGTTCCAGTAGACAATGGTCATTTCAGTGATGTACCATGTGTTCCAAAAATTTCCTGTAATTTGTTATCAGTCTATCAAATTACTCATTCAGGTGAAGGTAAAAATGTGACATTTACACCTCACCAAGTTTTAATCAAGGATTTTAAAAATCATCAAAATGTCCTTGCTACTAGAACTGTTGATGATATTACCAGGTTGTACAAATTTAATAACTTTGGGTCATCACCTTTTCCTTTAGTTTTTGTTGCTCATAGTGATACCTTGAGCAAACTTTGGCATGAGCGATTTGGTCATTTAAATTATTGCTCTTGCAACAACTATGTAAATACAATATGGTGACTGTTCTTTCGATGGTATCTTGCAAGGATGGTGTTTGTTCTGGTTGTGTACTCGAAAAACATCATCGGGATAGTTTTGACAAACATGCCTCTTGGCACACCTTGATACCCTTGGAGCTTGTGCATAGTGACTTGTGTGAACCTCTTCCATCTGCTTTTTTTTTTGGTTTCAAATATTTCTTAACTTTCATTGATGACTACTCCAAACGCACTTGGGTTTACTTCCTAAAACTTACAAGAGAAGTATTTAACATTTTCTTGGCCTATAAGGCCCTTGCTGAAAAACAATCTAGTCATCAAATTATTAAGTTAAGATCTGACAATGGAGGAGAATATGTTAACAACAAGTTCACTACCTTTTGCACTAAACAAGGAATCCAACAATAGCACACTGTTCCATATACACCACAACAAAATGATGTAGCTAAACGGAAGAACCGCAGTTTAGAAGAAATGGCTAATTGTATGATCCAATCTAAGGGACTAAGTCTTCAATATTGGGATGATGCCATAAATTGTGCAAATTACATAGTTAATCGCATGCCCACTAAATTTTTACAAGGTATAACACCGAAAGAACCATGGAGTAAAATTAAACCATATCTAAGTCACTTTCATGTGTTTGGTTGTGAAGCATGGGCTCACATTCTAGATGACAAACGGAAAGCATTGAAGCCTAAAAGTGAAAAGTGCATATTTGTTGGATATTCAGAAGATGTAAAAGGTTATAGACTTCTTCAGCCACATTCTCATGATATAATCATTAGAAGAGATGTTAAATTTGATGAAAATATCTTGGTTTACGAGCCTAACTTAGCGGGTGTGCCATCTTTGGCCTGCGAGCCTGATTCAGTGATTCTTCCTTCTTATTCTTATTCCAACTTCCTTAATAGGTTTCTAACTCCATTTTCTGATGATGACAGTGAGGATGAAAATACACCTCCACCTACTCATGTTCCTCCAGTTGCACTAGCACCAGTGCTTCCTCGATGGGTACGTTCAACGTGTGAAGCAGCTGGTGATCTTTCTGGTGATTGTAAAGATGAATGTCAAACATGCTCTCAGTTTCAGCTAGCCTTTTGTCTTTTGGATCAAGTTTTTGAGAATCATGATCCAGAAACTTTTGCAAAAGCTTTAGGAAATTTAGATTGGGATGCAGCTATGGATGAAGAAAATCGTTCCTTAATGGCGAACGATACTTGGGATTTTGTTCCTCTTCCAAATGGAAGAAAACTTGTCAGATGTAAATGGTTCTACAGAACTAAGTATGCATCAGATGGAAGTGTTGAAAGACTTAAGGAAATGTTAGTTTCCAAAGGTTTTTCCCAAGTTGAAGGGATTGACTATATTGAAACCTTTGCTCCTATTGCAAAAATGAATTACATCCACCTTATTCTTTCCCTTACAGCCTTACATAACTAGGAATTCCATCAAATGGATGTCAAGTCTTCCTTTTTACATGGTGATTTACGAGAGGAAATTTACATGGAACAACCTCCTAGATATGTTTAGGATAACTCTAGCCTTGTCTGTCTCCTTAAGAAATATTTATATGTCCTTAAGCACGCTCCTAGAGCTTGCTATGCTAAAATGGATAGATTTCAGCTTGACACTAATTTTTCTAGATGCCATTCCGACCCCAATGTCTATACCAAGAAATTATGAAACCATCTCATGATACTTGTTCTTTATGTTGATGATCTTATGCTTACTGGTAGTGACCCTAAACTTATAACCCATGTGAAATTCAGTCTTAAGCAAAATTTTGAAATGTCAGACTTAGGAGATTTGCATTATTTTCTTGGTCTCCAAGTCTTGCAAAACAAATAATGAATCTTTCTTTACCAATCTAAGTATGCTTGTTACCTTGTTCACTGCTTTTACATGGAAGATAGTAAACCAGCCCCTTCTCCCTTCTAGTCTAGAGTTAAAATTTCTGCCACTTGTACTTCCCCTGAAGTAGATGCCACCTTGTATCGTCAGCTTGTTGGTAGTCTCTTATACTTGACTCATTCTCATCCTTACCTTTCCTTTGTCATTAGTGGTGTTGCCCGTTATATGAAACACCTCATGAAATTCACTGGAAAGCAACAAAAATAATACTTTGATATATTTGAGGTACAATTTCGTTTGGGATTCATTACAGTATAAGGGGGAAACCTTTGTTGGTTGGTTTCACTGATTCAGACTAGGCTAACGATCTTGATGATCGAAAGTCTACTATAGGTTATGTTTTCAGTCTCGTATTTGGACTTGTCACTTGGGATTGTAAGAAACAACAAGCTCTTTCTCTTTCTTCAGTAGAAGCAGAATATCGAGCCATAGTTAATGCTAGTCAAGAAGCTTTATGGCTTCGACAGATCCTTTTAGAGTTTGGATTCGAGCAGCAGTATCCTAATTCACTTTGGTGTGACAATTAAAGTGCCATCAAGCTTTCCAAATATCCAATTCTACATCAGTGCAGCAAACACATTGAGCTACACATGCACCTCATCACAAATCTTGTTCATGATCGTGATACTAAAGTTCTATATTTCCCTACAGATGATCAAGTTGCAGACATCTTCACCAAGTCTCTTATAGAAGCAAAGTTTTCTAAACTTTAGTCTATGTTAGGAGTTAAAGAATGTGTCCTTAAGGGGGGATAGGCTCTAATTTCTCCTTCCTTCTCCTAATAGAGTCACTTTTGTAAATGCTTCAATCCTATCCCAAGTTGTTCCTAATGGGGGATGTCAGGATATTTAGAAACTTAGGAGTTAGTTAAGATCAACTTGTGTAATATATCCGTTAGGTAAAAGTGTCTTTCTTTAGTATGCATTTGTAAATATTCTAATCCGAAGGTCATGATATGTTCTAGACATAGAGTGATCCAATGGTTAAAATTCTTTTAGATCATACCTACCATTGATCTGTGGCTTAACACCTGAATGGTCCATGGTCTCTATTTAAAGAGAATGGAGGGTCCTTGGCTAGTTGATCGATTATGAGAAGCTCATGTAACTTTCTTTCTTTTGCATAATAAATTTATCCAAGTAGCTATTTGGTTGGGGCAGTGGACTGTTTCCCTCTCGAGGGTTTTAACCACATGACAAACATCGGTGCATTGATCTATGATATTTTTGTGTGAAGTGGTTTCTCTAGGTGTTCGGTCTTTTCGGAGTACCCTGTGTACCTGAACATGGACGGGCATACTAAAAGAATAAACAAAATTGTTGAAGACATGCTTCGAATGCATGTTGTCAACAACCCCATCAAGTGGGAGGATTATCTGCACCTTGCAGAGTTTGCATATAACAACACGTATCAGGCTTCTGCCAAGATGAGTCCTTTCAAGGTACTCTATGTACAAAAGTGTAGGACCCAAGTTACTTGGGACAATCTGGTGGATCGGCTCATGTTAGGTCCTGACCTGTTATTGGATTTGGAACAGTTAGTTATGAAGGTCCATGGAAACCTTAAAGAAGCACAAGACCGTCAGAAGAGTTATGCGGATAAGAAAAGAAAATATAAAAACTACCAAGTAAGTGAGCATGTCTACTTAAAAGTGAAAACAAAACAAATCTCGTTGGGATTGGGTAGGTGTGGTGCTAGCCTAGATTTTGTGGGCCTTTCAAAATTTTGGCCAAGAAAGGACCAATGGCTTATGAACTAGCATTACCTACACACATAAGAGTTCATAATGTTTTCCATGCATCTTTATTAAAGAAATATGTTTATGACACTAAGAATGTCATTGATTGGTCATTATTACACATGGAACCTGAGGGGGAATTTTCCCCTAAGCCTTTGCATAGATTTGACAAGAAAGAAGTGCAACTTCGGAAGCGCACTGTAGTCCAATTGAAAGTGTAGTGGAAGCATTTTGTGGTAGACGAGGCTACCTAAGAGAATGAGGCCACCATGAGAGAAGCTTACCCCGCCTTGTTTCATGATATCATTTAGAGTCCCTAGAACACTAGGGACAGTGTTGTACTAAGGGGGGAGGGATGTAATATTTCAAATTTTGGACCTACCATTTATAGGCATAAGCGTATTGACCATGACAATTATATTGATGTTTTAATTTATACTAGGTCAAAGACCCCACTGCATATGAACATGCTAATTTTTTTTGTATATTGGGCGTAAGCCAATTGTTGATGATATATAGGTATATATATATATATGTTTTGTGTTGGGCGTAGACCCTGAAGCACATGATCGATGAAATATTTGTGTTGGATGTGGACCCTGAAGCGCATGATCGATGAGATGTTTTTTGTTGAGCGAGAGGCTCTGGAGCACATGATAACTTACATTTGTGTTAAGTATAAAGCTATGGAACACATGAAAAATATAATTGGAAATGTTGGGCATAATCCCTAGAGAATTACATGTTGATGTTGAGCATAACATCTGTAGCATCAGATCTTTGGCCATTGTATCCTTGGGTGCATCGTACAAGTACATCCTAGCATTTAGTGTTGAGCGAGAGCTCTGGAATTGCACTATGTTTGTAAAGTTCTGTGTTATAATCGTTGAGTATAGGCTCTGGTAAGCACTAGGGGTTATTGAAACTATTAAAATCACCTCCGAGTGAAAACGACTCGAGGAATAATATTGATCTCATCATACTTATTTTTAAGTGATTAAATGATTTTTTTTATTTCTGTATTCTCATCAAGTACTGAATAACTACCACATTATATGAGGGAAATCCAACATGCAAGGATGTTTAGAGTTTACTAGCCTAGTAAACCTGAGCCATATATCTACTTTCCCTTCATAAACAAGTGCCATTAAGTCTAAGGGATCATGACACATGATGCCCGAAGACAAGTGTTAACAAGTATTTTAATACTATGTATTTTATACATGGTATGTATAAAGAATTAAGTACGATTAACTATATAATTTAATAAAGAAAGAAGAGAAGCTCCACCAATTATTATTTATTATTAAATGATTAATAAATAGTGAAATATCTATGAAAGACTAACTAGGAACTAGTTAAAAGTTCTGAGGTTAAGAATTGAAAATTACCCCAGTAAAAAAAAAGGGGTTAAATCAAGAAATGAAAGATTTATTGATTTAACTGCCACTTTAACTAAAAAGTATTCCTATAGAGACTTAATCCAAGCAAAGGCTTGGGGGTGCTGATTTTTCATCTAGGAGACTTATTATTCTTCCTATTTTGCTCTCAAATGTTTCTTGGAGAGATTTTCCTGCAAGGAAAAGAGGATTGATTCAGAACTAATTAAAAGTTAGGAAACCCTACCTTAGGAGTTCTAAGCTAATTAAATGTTGGAGTCTAGCTGGGGGGATCTGGATTAGAACCAGGAATGGTTCTAGGGCATGGTTGGGAGGAATATGGTAGTTCCGAAGTGATTTGGTCATCAAACAGAGGTCAAGTATGCATTAAATTGTTAACACTGGTTATTTAAGTGTGTAGGTGTAGCCATTGAAAAAGCTTCAATTTCAGGTATGAAACCCTTGAAGGGCTATTCTATTTCTTCTGAAAGTTTCATTATTGTTTATGTCAAGTAATGGCTGCAATGAAATTTCTAGCCCTAATGGCTATATTTTATGTTATAAATCTGCTAGGGTTGTATATGCAATTTACCAATCATAGGTTGGAAAAATTTTGCTATATGCTCTACATTACTAGGGTTTGTACTTTGAGTGGAATTCTATAATTGTTTCCACATTTAGTTTATGTTCACCATACCTAGTTTTCGTTACTAGTTAGTCGATTCTATAGGTTTCATTACTCTACTCACATATTTTGTTTGCCAGCAGAGGATTATTTTTAACTCAAGATTTGTTCAGAAGTATAGGTGAAATATATATATAGAAATACATATATATATCAGTATTCAAATAGTTTTATAATTAATGCACTATTCAATTTATTTATAAAATAAAGTACAGAACTTAAATATTCTAAACTAAATCAACTAAGTACAGATAAAGAAAATCAAAGATAATAACTCATTAAATACCTTCTAAGGTCTGCTCTACTTAATCATTTAAAAAAAATTAAATATCATAAAATTCCATCTAATAAACATAATCATAGTTAACGCAACAAATAAGGCATCATGACCATCCCTGTGGTCGATTATCAAGACTCGGAATTATTATATAAAATCTACAATCCAAATCACATCCATTTACATAACTCAAATGTTTAATTCACAATCCTATTATTACAGTCATCCATTATAAAAACATAAAGGGTTTAAAGGGTTCCATTTAAATCTACACATAACCAAACGTATCATATTAAACATTTAAAATAACTAAAACCCATTTTTCCAACAAGAGGTTGTGACATCGAATCCTATAGATGTCCAGACTCAACACAATAACATTAAATAAAACCATAAGCATTTTATACCCAATTTGTAAGCAATCGTATAACCATCTCTATACAGCCATGTTATACATCTAATATGTGCAGGCTACGCTTTTAAGCTACACCACAATCCTTTAACCAAACGACACATTCACTAACAGTGAGGTCGTAAAGACCCTAGTTACAAACTCGGCTAAGATCCACTCTAATCACACAGTCACGCTAATAAACCAAATCAATATCGTGGGTTGTCATAACCCTAGCTGTTACAACGCTATTTATTTCCAAGTAAACAATTTACATTTTAAAATGTCAACTAAAAGCTATCACAGTTGTTGGGAGAGGTACATGCCATTCATGGCATCGCTTGCACCCACACTGAGCCAATATAACAACTAAGAATACAATACTCTGTTAAAAACATAGACCCATGTATACGCTAACGTAGAGCATGTGGTGGCAATCCAATGGGTTATGGCACCATTGCTACAATGGTGTAGCCCATGGCATAACGCCCAAACTCTAGAATCTCCCGACTTAAAATACAAACCAAGAAAACAGAGTGTTGTGCATACGAACATAACCCAAAACAATAATTATACGCAGAGTAAATATTCCACAAGCTATAATGCCACGATCGATTCCATTAAATTCCACATAAAAAGAAGCATTTAAATAACCATACAAATACCAAGTTTACACACTATTTAAAACACTGAATGAAATCGTAGGCATTTCATACCCAATTCATTACAGTCTTCATATTAAAAAACACAGTATAGTTACACAGTGAGGTGCGAATCCTGTTTACAGACAGTCAAGGTATTAAAACGTTAATGGGAAGTTGTGAACTATGGCACCATTACAAGTAATGATGCAACCATGGCCCACACAAATGATAAATCTCTTGATGAGGGTCCATTTAAAACCAGATCAATCTACATCGTAAACCCCGAAGGCAGAGTAAACAAGTTGTGACACAAAACCCCAACCCAGTAAGGATTTCAAACTCAGGAATGACCAGAATGAGAGGAGGCAAGTAATGTTGCTAGTAGGATTACCATGGCCATAAAGAAGAAATCCCAACTCGACAGCGTAGCCCTGTTGAAACCCCAAAGTTCCTTCATCTCCACCTACAATAAATCCATGATGGCATAAGAAGCATGACCATTCCAGGGAGAAACACAAATGAAGCAATTCATTTTACACAGACCTGGTTTAAGATTACCTACGAATCGATGGGGTCGTATCCACTTTCCGAATGCATAGAGACCACAGTAAACCACAATGCTAAAACCATAATGCAAAAAAATCGAATGCCAAGTCCTTTGCCAAGGGTTTTCACCAACTCGAATGGCATTAATGGCACCAGGTAGTGGCCATTAATGCCTCCATAAACCCCAACCATAAGTTTGTTGTGCAACATTAAATCAACCAAGTCATGTTAAACCCTCTATACTATGGTTTCACCACCCTTTATATGTCAATGTAAGATCAATTCTAGTAACATGGTATGTATACCATAGTCCCAACCTTATGGTATGTGTATCCATTTAACACTATCATATAGTGTTACAATGTTTTCCCTTAGCATCAAGCTTATAGTGTTATCACATGCCCTTTATGCTAGTTCATATAGGTAGTATATACGCTTAAGTCGTAGTCTAGGTTTGTAGCATTTAGGAATCATGGAAAACATAGTATGCCATGATGCCCTCGCTAGGAAGAACAAGCATACTTTTACAATATCGCAACCAAGGTAAACCTGCAAAATAGAAACAAGATATGAGTAAGTAACTAAAACAAGAGATAGACAATAATAATGATAGGGACAATAAGATAATTCATAAGCATCTAGTAAATTAACAAATAAAAATAATTAGAAAACATAGCGCATACCTGAGTCATAAAATGGATCAGTAACAAAAGTGCAAGATGGAATGGGAAGCATAAATAAGAACTGAATTGTGTCAATTAACCAATAATCCCGATGTCGCAAGAGTAACCTGTGAATCAATGAATAAGGTGCCTTAGTTTGAATGAACTAAGTAATCCTGCATAAGAAATAATAACCTTACCTCTTAGATTGTCATGGGAGAACGAGTCTCACCACTCCATCACTTTGTTCCCATCAACAAAGTTAATTATTTTTTATTAAATAAACAAAGTATACATGTGCAAGAGAAAAAAACGGTTCTATATAACTCATTAATTCATCGACAGTAATAACTAAGATATACCAAAGATTTAAATAACAGAATTAATAAATAAGAAGTGAATGAACTAATAGTCACTGAATGGATAAGAGACTAACAATACAGTGCGTAGAATCCAAAGAGGTTGAAAGTTTAAGGAGCATATATGTTTTCGCATGAGTATTGATGATCCCGTTTGGGTAGTTTTCACTAGCCTATAATTTTTTTATTTTCAATTTTTGGGGGCATTACAGGTCATATTCTAGGTTTTGTAGTATTTAGGAATCATGGAAAAGGTAGTATTCCATGATTCACTCGCTAAGAAGAACAAGCGTAAGTTTCCAAACTCGTAGCCAAGGCAGACCTACAAAATAGAAAGAAGAGAAGAGTAAATAAATTAACCAAGAGATAGATAATAATAATGGTAAGGAGAGTAAGTTAATTGATAGCATGTAGTAAATTAACTGAGAAAGATAATTAATGAACATAGAACATAACTGAGTCGTAAAACGAAATAGTAATAAAAGTGCAAGGAGGAACTGGAAGTATAACTAGGAACTGAATTACTTCAAGTAGCCAATAATCCTGATGTCACAAAATTAACCTTTAAGTCAATAAATAGGGTTCCTTAGTTCAAATGAACTAAGTAAACCTGCATAATGAAGAATGACCTTACCTCTCAGATCACCATGGGAGAACGAGTCCTGCCACTCCACCACTTTGTTTCTATCAACAAAGTTAAGTTATTTTTTGTTAAATAAACAAAGTACACATGTGCAAAAGCAAACAATGATCTATAAAATTCATTAATTCACCAATAGTAATAACTAAGAAATATCAATAGTTTAAATAACAGAATTAAGACATAAGAAGTAAAAGAGATAATAGTCAATGAATGGATAAGAGATTAACAAGACAGTATGGGCAGTCTCTAAAGAGATCGAAAGTATGAGTAGCATGTGTAATTCTGCACGATCTCGTTTGGGTAGTTTTCACTGGCCTATAATTTTTGTTTTTCCCAGTTTTTGTGGACATTACAAGTGGTATCAGAGCCCGGTTTCCATACTGAGAGACTTATGGGTGCTCCAGGCATTCATGCAGAGAAAATAAAGTATGATAAGTAATTTTTGTTACTAACATAAATTTTTGCTCCTATTAATTTTTTTTGTGTTACATGAAAAATTTTACAGGGTTGTTCAATTTATGAATACTAAGGAAGAAAATAGCCGGAAGGAAGAAATGACCACCCCTACTTTGAAAGTGAACTTGGTGGTCGAGCTAAACTCTGATGTGATGAAAACTTTGCACAGTCCCCAAGCTGAACTGAAAAGTTTCAGAGAAGACAGTCTAAATGAAAGAAAGGAGAAGTGAGCTATAAATGAAGCATTATTGCATAATATGATGGGAGGGAGCCCGCAAGGTAAACCTACCCAGTCCACCAACATATCCAAAAGAGAACCATACCATGAGCGGGCCAGCAGCCCAAGAGAAGTAGAAAAAGAAGGTACACCTGAAGCAACTAAAAGAGATCATCACAGTCCTACTAGTGATGACTCACTTTCTCCATGAAGAAAGATGC
Organism: Pseudotsuga menziesii; assembly: GCA_001517045.1. Lineage (NCBI taxonomy): Eukaryota > Viridiplantae > Streptophyta > Pinopsida > Pinales > Pinaceae > Pseudotsuga > Pseudotsuga menziesii. The sequence continues at coordinate 21,187 of LPNX010999495.1, forward strand.
AAAGAAATGATGTTAGTCTTCAGGGGGAGTATCAAAAAATAAGATCCTGGGCCTATGAGGTGAAGTAAATATGAGAGAAAAGGTTGAAGAATGGTTGTTATGAATGAGTAAGTATTTCCAGGTTCAAAACTATTCAATTGTGATGTAGGCTAGGCTTTCCATCTACAACTTGAATGGTAAGGAAACAAGATGGTGGCGAGATTTAAAGCACACCAATAAATATGAACTACGAGAAATAAGCTGGGAAAACTTCTGAAATATTTTCCAAGAAAAATACATGTCAGAAAGGTTCTTTGACTGAAGCTAAAAGAGTTCCATGAAGTGCGCATGGGGTCCATGACTATGGACGTCTTTATAAACAGATTTCTAGATCTGCTGCAGTATGTACTGTATATCAAAGAAGAGAAGGTGAAGATCAGTCAGTTCCTAGGATGTCTTCCTCCAAGTTTTCGGGACGGGATTGAATTCGATATGCCAAAGAATTTAGATACTGCAGTACACAAGGCCCGACTCTGTTATGAGCATGGGAATTTACGAAAATAAAACCAAAACCAAAATAGAGAAAAGTGTAGAATTTTTTTTGATAACCGTAATCCTAGGTCAAACCCGTAGCCTTATAGAAAGAAAAATAACAGCTTTCAAACGAACAAGAACTTCAACAAAACTGGTACGAAGCCTTATATAACAGCTCCTAATGGTAATAAGGAAGTGGCAAGTGGAGCCAATGCTACCCCTTTAGAGATCAAGTATTGGAAGTACAATGAGCCACATTATGCCCGAGATTGTTAGAACAAGAACAATGGAGTCCTGCATAACTTGCAAGAAGAAACTATCGTTGAGGATATAGTGGGAACCCCACGAATCTATGTAGCATTAGATGGCCGACAGGCGAACCATCAAGATACAATGGTCGAGATTGAAGGTAAGATCTTGAACATCTCCGTTTCAATACTTATTGATCACAGTGCTTTCTAGAGCTATGTTGCACGTAATATTGCTAATTTATGCAAGTTAGGAAAAGTAAAGCATGTTAAACCTTGGCTGGTACTGTTAGCCACCAGTACGAAACTGAAGGTTTCAGAAATTGTTAAAGAATGTGAATTAAACCTGAATGGTTTCCTTACTAAGGTAAACCTGAACATCCTACCTTTAGGACCATACGATATTGTTACCAGCATGGACTGGTTGGAACATCACCATGTCATGCTCGATTGTCTACACAAGTCTATCTTGTGTGCCGATAGCCAAGGGAACCAAGTGAAGGTTCAAGGAATCTCAAAGAAAGTTTTTGTAAGACCAATATCTACCTTACAAGTGAAGAATTGTGTTAGGAAGGACTGCAAGTTGTTTGTGGTGAACATCTAAGACGTAGAGTCTGATAGAGGACAACGCATAGAATACTTCCCCGTTCTTGAAAAATTCAAGGACGTGTTTCCCGAGGGAATCCTTGGATCACCTCTGAAACGAGACCTAGAATTTTACATTGAACTGACCCCAGGATCAGTTTCGGCCTCCAAATCCCCTTACCGCATGAGTGCACCAGAATTGGTGGAACTCAATCTGTAGTTGCAGGAATTAATAGAGAAAGGGTATATCTGACCTAGTGTGTCCCCTTGGGGAGCACCGATTTTGTTCGTAAAGAAGAAGGATGGTACAATGTGGATGTGCATTGATTACCGTCAGTTGAACAAAATGACTATAAAGAACTATTACCTGTTCCCTAGGATCGATGATTTGTTTGACCAGGTGGGAGGAGCCAAAATATTTTCAAAGATTGACTTGCGATCTAGGTACCATCAGGTACGGATCCGAGATGAATATATTCCCAAGACCGCCTTTCCTATGAGGTACGGGCACTACGAGTTTTTAGTAATACCATTCAGGTTGACAAATGCACCCACAAACATTATGTGTATGATGAACAACATATTCAGTAAATATCTGGATAAGTTTGTACTAGTAGCTATTGACAACATTCTGGTTTATTCCAAGAACAAAGAGGAACATGAAGAACACCTTCGCATAGTTCTTCGAGTGTTGAAAGAACACCATCTCTATGCTAAGTTTAGTAAATGTGATTTTTACAAACCACAAATATAGTACCTAGGTCACATCATATATGAGGCAGGAATAGTTGTGGACCCAGAAAAGATTTGATCCATAAAGGATTGGCCTATCCTGACTATTATCACTCACATTAGGTCCTTTTTGGGTTTAGCTGGGTATTATCAGAAGTTCATTGAGAACTTCTCGAGAATCTCTTTCCCCATGACATCTTTGCAGAAGAAAGAAAACAAGTTCTTATGGACTAACAAGTGTGAAGAATGTTTTCAAAAGCTTATGCAACTTTTGATGACCGCACCAGTGTTGATGATTGCAGATCGTGATGGGGATTTCGTTGTATGCCACAGGGGCTTCACTTGTTTACCAATATCCTATCACATTAGTTCATATTGTGGGTTTTAAAATTATAAAAAATCAAACCAATATATTGCATGTATTGGGGGGATGAGGGGTTTAAGGTGGGGGTGGGTAGGGTGGTTTATAAGGATTGAGGTATAAGAAGGGGTGGGGAGGAAGTTTTCAGTATTGGGAGGGTGTTTCAACAAAAAGAGTTTTGGGTCAATATCTCTCGAAATTAAGGGTATTCTTTAATATCCCATGATCGCACGTGCTATGTGAGAGGTTCACTAAGTGAAGTCCCCGTGTTGTATGTACGGATGCAAGCAAGGAAGGACTTGGAGGATTCCTTTTACAAAACTATCATGCGATCTATTATGAATTGCGGAAATTAAAAGGGCACGAGCATATTTATCCCATGCATGATCTTGAGCTAGTGGCCATTATCCATGCTCTGAAGATGTGGAGGCACTACCTCATGGGAAGGAAGTTCCTTCTAAAGAGTGACAATATGAGTCGAAAATATTTATTCGATCAACCTGATCTAAATGTGAGGCAAGCAAGATGGTTGGCTCTCCCGAGTGAGTATCACTTTGAACTAGAGCATATTAAGGGAAAATAGAACAAATTTGTCGATGCTTCGATTCGACGAACTCATATTATATATGAGGTGACCCTGAGTCAAACTGATGCAAATTTGCATGAGTAGATTAGAACGGCAAAAAATGTTGACCCGTTCTATGTGGAAATCCTCAAGAAGGTCCAAGAGGACTGGTTTTTTCAACAACAGTAGGAATACAAGGTGGATGACTCTAGACTACTATGGTCCAAGGATAGATTGTATGTTCGAGATGGAGGGGACATTTGGTCCAGCATCCTCATAGAATTTCATAGGGCACCCTACTCAGGGAAGCCAAGATATCAAAAGATGATATCTGACATCAAGAGATAATTTTTCTTGCCTAAGTTAAAGGCCGTCATTACATTGTTTATTGCGAAATGTCAGGAATTCCAGATAGTTAAACCTAAGCGCCAGCATCCTTCAGGATTGCTACAGCCATTTCCCATTCCGGAATGGAAGTGGGAGGTTATCAGTATGGATTTTATTACTGGCTTACCGAAAACTAAGAATCAAAATAATTCCATCTTCGTAGTCATTGACAAGCTGTCAAAGGCAACACACTTCATCCCCCTAAAATCGACCTACAAGGATGTGAACAACTTATTATTATTTTTACAACTTGTTCTCTGTTTTTAATACTATGTTGACATATTCCATTTGTCAGCATAGGCTTTCCCTAAATTTTAATGAAACTAGTTCAGTAGAAATTAATTAAAATATTAATTATGTTAACTAATACAAGTTTATATTTTGAACTAGATCTACTAAGAACAAAGTTCATTTAATAAACAAGATAAACAAATCATTAAATACCTTCAAGGTCTGTCTCAACAGGTACATAATACATATCATAACATTCCATTAAATAAACATAATCAGAAATAACCAAACAGAGAAGGCATCATGACCATCCATGTGGTCCAATATCAAACATATGTCTTATTATATAAATTCCACAGTCCTATTGTTACAATCATCTTTTTATAAAAACATAAAGTGTTTAAAGGTCGCATATAAATCTACACACACCCGGTGCATCACATTAAATAATTAGTAACTGAAACCCATTTTGCCAATAGAGGTCACGACATCGAATCCCATGGATGTCTAGAATTAAAGAGAAAACATTAATAACAAACCATAAGCATTTTATACACAAACAATTAGCAAATCACACAACGATCTTTATATAGTCCATCAGGGATAATTTTAGGGGCGAATTTTAGCCCAATGGGCTATTTTTCCATGTTTTTCTCTGAAAATAGTTCACCATTTTGCATTTTTTGAAGCCCTGTTTCACCCACTTTTGATGGGGTAAATAATTCCCCCCCCCCCAAAAATTGCCAAATTATTATATAAACGATATAAAATCCTTGGAAATAAAAATATTTTTTTAAAAATATCGCCAATCATTATATAGTTGCTATTTTAAGAATTGGTAATATTCGCCAACATTTATACCCTTTTAAATAAGTATGGTTCCTTAAAATCATCCCTACAGTCCATACTATACATATATTATATGTGAGCCGCGATTTTAAGATGTGCCAAATTCCATATAAATAACAACGCATACGCTAACAGTGAGGTCATAAAGACCCTAGCTACGGCCTTAGCCAATTTTCCAATAGAATCACACAGTCATGCTATAATAACCAAATCAATATCGTGGATTTTTCATAACCCTGGCTGTTACAGTCATATCTATGTTTTAATAACAGATTACATATTAAAATTCTAACTAAAGCTATCGCAGTCCTTGGGAGAGGCACATGCCATTCATGGCATGGTCTGCACCCACGCTGAGCCTTTACAAAACCAAAAGTTCAATACTCTGTCTAAAAATGAGTTTCCATTAACGCTAATGTAGAGCATACAGTGGCAAGCCAATGGGATACTACACCATTGTAACAATGGTGCATCCTATGGCATAATGCCCGAGGCTCTAGCAGCCTTCTCAAACTAAAAATGCAAACAATATAAATGGAGTGCTATGCATATCCCCCAGAACCCAAACTATTAAAATGATACACATAGTAAAATTCTATCTGCTTAAAGACATGATCGAACCTAGCCAAGTCCACACATTAAAACATAGCATTTAAATAACCGCACTGTCCCAAATTTACACAACATAATCTATTATAAACGATGAAGGAAATCGTATATACCAAAACACATTACAGTCCTTACATAAAAGCCAACACGCAGTGAATTACACAATGTGACACAAATCCTATTTTACAACTTTCAAACTACTAAAAATGTTAAATGGCAAGCTGTCAGCTATGGCACGGTTACAAGTAATGGTGCAACCATAGCCCAAAAATGCCAAACCTCCCAACGAGAGTCATTTAAAACCAGAGCAAGCTACATTATAAACCCTGAAGGCAGATTCAACAACTACCATCTAAAACCCTAACCTTGTAAAAAATCCCCACTCAGAAATGCGAGAACAAGAGGGGGAAAGTATGATCTTGCTAGCAGGCTTACCATGGCCGTGAAGAAGCAACCCCAAATCAATAGAGTAGCCCTGTGCAAACCCCGAAGCGCCTTCATGTTCACCTACGAACAAATCAACGATGGCATGAGAAGCATGACCATGTCATGGAGAAAAACAACGAAGCAATGCATTTACACAGAGTCTGGTCCAGCTTACCTGTAGATCGATGGAGGTCGCCTCCCTTCTCCAACTACGTAGAGACCACATCAAACCCCAATGAAAAAACCACATAATACACAAACAACAAATTCTCAAATCATTTTCCAAGTGTTTTCACAAACCCCGATGGCATTAATGGCACCAGCTCGTGGCCATTAACACATCCATAAACCCTCACCATAGCTTATGGTTCATCGTTATATCATATACCAGCCAATTCATAAGATTAAACCGTCTGTCCTATTGTTTTCGCCACCTTCCAATGTGAGCGCACGCTTAATGTTAATGACATGGTATTTATACCATAGTCTCCTAACCTTATAGTATGCGTAGACCTTAACACTATGGTATAGTGTTTACAATGTTATTTCCCTTAGCATCAAATTTTATGGTTTTCTAGTATTTAGGAATCATGGAAAATGTAGTATGCCATGATGCCCTCGCTAGGAAGAACAAGCGTAAGATTCCAAACTCGTAACTAAGGCAGACCTCCAAAATAGAAACAAGAGAAGATTAAATAAATTAACCAAGAGATCGATAATAATAATGGCCATCTAGTAAATTAACTGAGAAAGATAATTAAAGAACATAGGGCGTACGTGAGTCATAAAACTGAACAATAATAAAAGTGCAAGGTGGAACTGGAACTAGAAGTATAACTAGGAACCGAATTGCTTCAAGTAGCCAATAATCGTGATGTCACAAAAGTAACCTCTAAGTCAAAAAATAGAGTTCCTTTGTTCGAATGAACTAAGTAAGCATGCATAACGAAGAACGACATTATGTCTCAGATCGTAATGGGAGAATGAGTCCCGCCACTCCACCACTTTGTTCCCATCAACAAAGTTAAGTTAGCTTTTATTAAATAAACAAAGTACACATGTGGAGAGCAAACAATGATCTATACAATTCATTAATTCACCAATAGTATTAACTAAGATATATCAATAGTTTGAATAACAAAATTAAGACATAAGAAGTAAAAGAACTAATAGTCACCGAATGGATAAGAGATTAACAAGAATGGGTAGTTCCTGGAGAGATTGAAAGTATGAGTAGCATGTGTAATTCTGCATGAGTAATAATGATCTCCTTTCGTTAGTTTTCACTAGCCTATAATTTTATTTTTTTTAATTTCAATTTTTGGGGACATTACATCTATATTTCTGATTATGGCATCTTCACACTAATCACTTTAACTGATTTAAGATAAGGTTTGTGAGTTTTGGAATCCTTGCAAGCTGAAGGAGACACTTGTTCATGGTCTTCCACTTATTTTGGTTCTTATTGTTGTTCTACTTCTTCATGTCCATCTTCTTCTCATGACAGATCTCATAATTAGTTTCTTCATGATCATTACTTGGATGAATTTGTGGAAGATCCTCATCCACTTTGACATATATACTTTTAAAAATACTTTTAATCCTTTTTTTATAACATTTATATGCCCTTCTTTGTGTCAAGTATCTGTAACATACCCCATCAACCTCTTTACAACATGTGAGAAAAATGGGATAAATCTTCCCTCTTAAAATTACATTCACAACTGCATGGAAATAACATAATTGAAAAATATGTTTCCTAATCTATAATACGAGTAGAGTCTCATAAATCATTGAAACTTATATATTTGCGAAATGCGTTTCACCTCCCATTATACCATAAATTATTTATAGTGCACCCTACATTAGACATCATTGAGAAATTGAGTATACACAAATCAGAAAGCCATGTACAAGGAAAACAAAGATGAGACATTAGTTTACGTGGTTCACCTCGTCCACGAGGCTACGCCCACCAATTTGTTATTGATTTTATTGCTTTATCGAAGAGAGTAATTACAATGTCTCGGCACATCCATGGACGGTTTACCTTACCTCAAGGCTCTTCGCAGAGAAACTCTTGTAATTCAACAGCCCTCTTTTAGTACCTTATAACCAACTCAGAAAATCATTAACAACCCCTTGGGCACACGGTGGGCTTTGATTTTAATACAACATTCAAGTACCCTAATCAGTGGGTGTCGTTGAATATTAACCTTATACTCATTCAAGTAAATGGAGACTACTTCTCTCTAACAATTAGAGGTATTATTCGTTTAACCAGGTAAATATACCTTTACTCCCAAAGTACTCATTATGTACCTTCTACATTATTCATGAAATAAGCTCATATACTGAAATCCTAACAATCTATGATATAATCCTTACTTACAAGAATATCATGAGAGTCCCTTCACCATATGAATTATGCCATTTGTGGTAATTGTTTTTGTTACCATATGAAGTATGCCATAAGTAGTTTAAAAGTATCGCTGGTAGAGTGTAGACCCATGCCTGTGGCTACATAGTCTAGATCCAAACATTGAACAGTGTAGATAGTTTAGATCCATAATAATTTCAAATCAGCAATGAAATATCCCCGGCAATATAAAGATCCTAACACAATCACTTCTACAATGAAAAAGGCATAGATAGTCCAGTACGTAAAACCCAATTCATAAACATTCAGATCTATGATGCAAAAAGGCGCAGGCAGCCCAAATTCATAAAACATTCCGTTCTCTAATGCAAAAAAATGCGCAGGCAGTCCAAAACATAACATTTTTCGATATCCTGTCAACATTGGACTCCAAAAGGGTATTAATAACACACAGCATTCCAAATCAAGAATCAAAGCCACAAACAAAACACCTCTAAGTCAGCGCATACGTCGAATGCTTAAGTCTCCTACAAAGAGTGAGCTGGGTCTACAATTTTCCCCGCTCCTCTCTTAAAAAAAAATGCATATCTCCTCCAAAAATAGCAGAGATCAATTCTCTATCAAAATTAGTAGAGATCCAATCTCATAGAAACGTAGAGAGCTCTCTTTCAGAAAAGCACAGAGCTGCCCTTTTAGCAGGGGCAGAGATTCTCTTAAAAAGCCATACCTCCAAAAAATCACGCCCCGATATCTAATGCACTCCACCCTATCAGTATCGGCTTTTACCCGCCTGCATAATCTCTCACAGAAGAAATCCCATGAAATCAGTGGTGCTGAGTTCGAGGAGGTCATGCTCTTAAAAAATCCATTAAATAATATAGCGATAATGGTTGTGATCCCTCCATTTCCAAACATACGCGATATTTCTATAATATGATCATGCAAATATTCAAAGGATACAAATACCGAATCATATTGAGAAGAATATTTTCATGGGCAATAATTATTACCCATCCTTTAGCAAGCCTTATTGCTTGCTTCAGTTATTATGTTCTTTTAGCATATTTCACATGCAAGTTAACCAATAATAAATAATGGACTATGTTGGCCATTATTTTCAATGGCCATACTATGTATATATGTGTATCCATATATATTTATATACATATCAAACTATAATAAATATGCATACCCATCTAGAAGCTAGCTATTTAGCCCTATGATTCCTTTCTAAGCTTGGCCTATGGAACTAGGAAGCATGATCTATGCTAGCCCCCCATACTTAAAGTTCTATGAGTTCACCAAAAACTTATATGCCCATAATGCCCAAAGGGGTTAAAGGTGTGACTTTAGAGAACCATGAGATATGAACATTGATCAAGATGGACGAACTAACCTTGGCATGTAAAGGCTTAACATCAGATTTTATATTCTGACAGATAATTCAAGGCCACCCAATAGAATTATGACCATGCACATTAGTAATATTTATTGGGTTCTTTCTAGATAACCCCTTGGCTCTTTTTGTCGAGGGTAATATGAGAATACCCTCTTAAACCGAGGCTTAATTACCTTAGAATTAAATGACTAGGCTATGGTATTTAATTTGGTTAAATACAAGGGAAAAAGGAAATCCCAATAAGATGCTATACTTAAGACCATACTAAGACTGCGACGACTAATTTAAGGTTTGCTAACCATTCTCTTTCGCCCTAAGTTGTGTTCTAAGAAACCGGATTCGCTGTTATCCCCCTTCGTGTCCCGTGGGGAATGAATCGGACACGATTCGTGTCCGACACGAAGGGGATTCGACCTTCGGTCGAATCCAAAATAGGGACACGACCTGTCCATCGAATCGGACACGAAATTCGAGCGAATCGCGATTTTAGGACATGAACCCCCCAAACAGGACACGTAACGGCCCGAAAAAGACAGTCCGGTTCACTTAAAATTGACCTTTTGTGTTTTTATTTGTCATTTGGAAGGAAGCAAAGAATTGAGAGTTAGTTTTATGTGCAAGTGAAGGAGATTTGAAGAGGATTTGAAGGCTATCCATTGTTTCCAAGCGGTTCCAAGTGCATTCCGGCGGATTTGTGGAGAGGATT
>LPNX010999495.1:32098-43500 GCA_001517045.1 Pseudotsuga menziesii
TGTTCTTTTTGGAGAAGGACGGATCAGGCTGCTTCACAAAAGGTGAAGGACAAGGTGTTAGATGATGGTTGGTGGGACACGGTAGATCTTAGCATTAAGATCATGGAGCCCATCATTTCTTTGTTGCGGTTTGCAGACACGGACTAGCCCATCCTAGCAGAGGTTTACGAGGGGTGGGATTCCATGATTGAGTCCATGGGGTCCATTGTCATGGAGAGTGATTGTCCCGAGTATGGGACATCGGCAGAGAACTTATGGACCATTATTCGGGATATTCTTATCTCCAGGTGGGATAAGAATTGCACACCTTTGCATTGCTTGGCCCACTCCTTGAACCCCAAGTTCTACACTCAGGAGTGGCTCACTAGTGGATCGGGGGCCTCACACAGAGTCCCTCCTCACATGGATGCAGAGATTGCACATGGGAGGAAGATAGCACTTAGACGGCTATTTCAGGATAGCGACATGCTTGAGGAGGCGGAGGAGGGCTTTGTATATTTTTCCACTGGCACTGGGAGATTTGGAGGCTATGACGTGCTTAGAGATAGGGGGGTTAAGAAACCCTATGCATGGTGGGAAACTCATGGGGCAACATCCCCTATTTTACAGAAGTTAGCCTTGAGGATCATCTCTCAAGTTACATCATCCTCTTGTTGTGAGAGGAATTGGAGCACATATGGGAACTTGTACAGTGTGAAGAAGAGCAGGCTTGAGCAGTCCAGGGCAGAGTCAATGGTGTATGTGCACTCCAACCTTCGTCTTATTTACAGGAAGAGGGAGGAGTGGGTGAAGGGAAAGACAAAGATGTGGGATGTATTTCCTGATGATATGGGTTTGGACAGCAGTACGGAGTTGGCATTAGCCAACATGGATCTTAATGATCCAGTGCTAGAGCCGGTCACTTTTGATGAGAGTGATCGTATGGAGGGGTCATCCTCCACAGCAGGAGATGCCGGTCATCAGATGGGCAGAGAGGAGGACGAGGGGGAGGAGGATGAGGATCAGGGCAGTGATGAGTATGTTGATGTTGATTCAGGCATGGAGGAGGACTATTGACATATGGGATTCTCCCATCTTGATCCACCCCTTTTTGTATTTACTATTAGACTTTAGTCTATTTTGGCATTTGCCAATGCCCAGTGGCATTCCGACATATATGTACATTGTATACATTTTGATTTTGATGACTTAATGAGAAATATGGTTCCGACATGCATCTATGTGTCTCATTGTGATTTGTGAATGACAAATGTGTTGTGAATCGTGACTTGTTCAATGATCATTAATGTGGTTTTATTCTAATTTCTATTGAATATTTGTAAATGTTCTAGTTTCTAAATATTTTTGGATCTATGTCTATATTTTTAAATTTTAATATATATTTAAAATATATATATATATGTATATAAAACATATCCTACGTGTCCTGATTCCGGGGTCACCGTGCCCGTGTCGGACACCTCGAATCCCCGTGTCCTTCGTGTCTCGTGTCCCCGTGTCAGGTGACTTAGGTTGTGTTTAAGCATCCTAATTCTTCAACTTAGAGACTTAGATTGTATTTATTACAAGGCTTTACTGGTGGGGCCTTGGCCTTGAACTCCTCACCAGAAAAACCACTACAATGTGCATTCATAATTACAATTATTTAAGGTATACAAGTATCCCAAGAATATCCCTTCATCAGTTATAACATGAAATTCTCCAAAATGTTCATCATTTATCATAATGTAAAACTTGCTTCCAAAATTTTTAAAATGTCTAATTGAGGCCGACCTTCCTGTCCATAACTCATAAAGAGTTTTATCACTGTTTAGTAGCAATTGGGCTCTATTGAGAATTTATGTAGTTGGTGCAACTTGTTCTCTCCAAAAGGCTTTAGCGACATTTACTTCTAGTAACATGGTTCTAACTGCTTCTTAAATTGCCCTGTTCTAAAAAGTCATTTGCTGAAGAGTATAGGTTGTACAATATTTCCTATCGATACCATTTTCTTCACAAAACTTTTTGAATTCAGTTAGGTTGAATTCCCCACAAGTGTGACCAATCTCACTTTCAACTTTAACCTTGAACAATTTGAATTTCTCAAAGCCCTCACACTTACTTTAGCCTTGAACAATTTGAATTTCTCAAAGCCCTCACACTTACTTTAGCCTTGAACAATTTGAATTTCTCAAAGCCCTCACACTTAGTTTTAAGAAATGTAACCTAAATCATTCGGTTATAATCATCAATAAATAACATAAAGTATATCTCACCTTCAAGGGTTTGAATACTTGCTAGTCCACATAGATCAATATGCATTAATTCCTAGCGTTTGGAAGTGGATTGATGAGTCTTAGGATTAACACTGGCCCTCGCTTTCCGTAAAGGCATCATCCACAGAATTTGTTGGTCGGATTGGAAATTTTTTCCATTCCTCTTACAACTTCTATTTGACTGGTTTTTACTAGATTATCAAAGTTCAGATGAGCCATCCTTTTATTCCATATCCCGTTGTTTTCATTTTGACTGATGCAACATTTTTCTCCTTCACTTTAATCTAGAACATAAACATTTCCAGGAGATCAAGTTCCTCTTCCAATTTAATCTAGAACATAAACATTAACAGGAGATCAAGTTCCTCTTCCATTCGCTCTCTCGGAACCATTTCTTCTGATTTCACAGTGATGAAAAAAAAGAAATATTATGGTCAGCATCACAAATTTTGACCAACACTCAGCAATTCATGCTTTAAATCATCGAAATACAGTACATTTTGAGATTTGGAATTTCCTTTGAGGGCCATTTTCCCTTTTCCAAGAACTTTTGTCGTACCATTATCACCAAAAGATACATCTCCAACTCTTTCGCTTTTTAAAGTAAGAACTTTTCCTTTGTTACGAGTCATGTGCTTGGTAAATCCAGAGTAAACGTAGCATTCGTTTTCTTCCTTTTGAGGATAAAGATCTATTCCACAAATATCACTTGTATTTAATCTATAATATTAGTTGTATCACAAAAATTGTTGTACTTAGGGAATTCCACTTCTTGGGTGACCACATAGAAGGAATTCTTTGTTTGATTTACTACTATATTTGAAAGATAACTCTTTCTTTCATATTTAATATTGTTTCTTCTCAAGGGAGCCCTACACTCAATTGATTTATGACAAAATAGATAATAATTATAACAATAACAAGGAAATACATTTTGGTTCCTCTTAAACAAGGCTCTTCTTGCTGCAGCAGGGTTCTGGAGGATTATTCCTTTGAGAATTCCATTGGCTTCTTGTCTGTTTCAAATTTTCTACTAGTGTTCAAAGATCCTTATTCATATTTAGGATTTGAAATTTCCACTTCTATATTGTCACATTCCTTTTCTCTGAAGCACAACTGTCTTTGAGCTTGATTCAATTGTTCATCAACCTTACTAAGATTTGATCTATACCTGTATATTTCTTCCCTTATGCGATTAAATTACTTATTTAGAAAGCATTCAATTGTTGTTTTCTTGGGTACAAAACCAATCCCTCTTTTCTCGTGAATATCCCTTTCTTGAAGAAGAATGTTGTTCAAACATTCAAAGCTTTTCTCGAAATTTTGATTAAGAATGCTAGTCTTCTTGAGTTCTTCCTGGAGTGAATCAATCTTTGCATCTTTCTTTAGTAGAGTATCCAGCATTTGTCTTGCTAGTTGATTTTTAGCTGTAAGATGTTACTTTTCCTGTTTGTCTATTAAACCCCCCAAATTTTCAATCTCTTCAAGGGAATCTAGAATTTCTTAACTAATATCAACAAATCCTACAACTTCATTCTTTGACTCACCAAGATATTGATATTCCTTTGCTAGAAACAAAATTTCATTCCTACCCTCAATCACAGACTCATCATATTCTTCAAGATCTGAAAGTCCATCTTCGACTTTATAGACGAGTGTATGTTTATTTGCACGCCTTTCAAATAAATTTCTTCTTGGGTTTGTCTTGCTCCTCTTCTTTAAGGGAAACTTTGCAGCAAAGTGTCCATTTTGGTGNTTTAGAGACGAGTGTATGTTTATTTGCACGCCTTTCAAATAAATTTCTTCTTGGGTTTGTCTTGCTCCTCTTCTTTAAGGGAAACTTTGCAGCAAAGTGTCCATTTTGGTGTTTTAAGAATTTGACCCTTCAACAGAATTATAATTTTGATCCAAAGATTTAAAGTTTTTCCATACGTTCAGAATTTTGCAAAAACAAAAAACTAGAATTTGTAAAAAATTTATTTAAATAAAAAATAGTATTTACAATTAGAATTTGTGCTCCAATACAAAAGATTGCACCAACAACAACTGGTGATTGAAGCTACAACCTCGGTGTGCAACTTCAACTTAAAGTAAAAACAAGATAAAGGCTTCTAACTGTAGAAAACTATGTCTGGTCCTCCTTTTGTGAACGGTAAGAATGATGCTGCTACTCGTATTGTTGATCCAACTTGTGCTTGATAGAAGTATATCTTATATACTCTCATTTCCGCTCTGCTTGATGAGTTCTTCTACAGTGAGTACTGTCTCATATTTGATAATTTTTCAACACCCTAGAATTAGTTCAAGAGACAAACTTCTCCACTTAACTACTTTCCTCCTCAACTTGCAACCATTAGTCTACTTCATCAGTCTACTTCAGTTCACTACCTCAGATGACTCTACTTATAACCACATTGAAATTCATACTTCAAATTTTCTGTGACGTAGGCCTTATTTTTAAGTATTTAGTCCAATTTCTGAGGCATCACCACTTAATTTTTTATTGATGAACTAACTAAGATGACTCATCAAATTTAATGTAATTATAATTTTTGAGGGNTAGGCCTTATTTATAAGTATTTAGTCCAATTTCTGAGGCATCACCACTTAATTTTTTATTGATGAACTAACTAAGATGACTCATCAAATTTAATGTAATTATAATTTTTGAGGGTATGATCCCCACGTCTTGGCTGCATTTCGAGAGTATTGACGTTGCTTGATTTAATTTATCTCCATACCTCAAATCTTGTGACCCTAATTCATGTCATCTCTTCCATAAATTTAATAGTTTTAAATCCTTTTTTCATTATATAAATTCCAAACTGATCTTCTTACCTTGTTCTGGATTCGGGTGGCCACAAACTTTAGGTAACACGCCCTATTTTTTAAATTACAAAACAATTGTTAGGGATTGATACCCTTTCTCAAAATCATGACTTGGGGATTCTATTCTTCAAACTAAGGCCACGATTTCCATTTAATATTTATCCTTGAGGTCCATAAAAAGGTCACACAAATTCAATTTGCTATTTATGAGATTGTCGTTGTTAGCCACCCTTTTTCTTTGGATCCATTGAAACTTTAACTATCCATCTCACGGCCAGATCATCAGGTTTATATTGGGACATCAGTATATAAAATTAATCTTTCCTATGTAAAATTGGTTAGAGCATCGTCATCTTACTGTAAACACTTCAATCATGAGTTGATCCAAGGCATCATTGTTGACGAAGCAAAACAAGTTTTCATTAAAAATAATGCATCAATCTAGGGCTCATTCAGTGATTCCAAATTTTCACTTCCACACATTACATCAGCATTTACTTGTGTGAAATATAGTGGCCACTTGCATAATTCTCATCCAACTTTGACCATGAGGAACTTGCATTTCCGGTCCTCCGTAGGAAATTTAGTGGAAATCTTATTTTCCTAAAATGCTATATTTAGATACACTAAAAAAAATTACATATTTTTTTTTATACTTTTGATGTGTAAACAAGCCCTAAGGTATGAGTGTTTGAGTCATTGGATCTTACACAATCCTGTAGTACCCTTCAGTTAGAAGGGGCATTATATCTACTAATAAGATTACATGCTTTGTACATCTCATTTAGAGTTGAGATTAATAATAATACACATTTTTTATTAAATCAAAATATATTTTAGTTTTTGAGTATTTTTGTTTACAACATTCATATCATACTATTATAAAAAAATTTAACACAATTAGGAATTTTGCAAAAAATCCTTAGTTTCAACATTTATTTCAGCCGTGAAAATTATAAAAAAAAGTAAAATTAACATATTAACAAGTATAATACATGGTTTTCTATAGGTTTTATATGGATTTTTTAGTTTCCTTGGAGTATCTCCCTTTATACCACTTAGCAACCTAAAAATTGATAAACCTCCCTACCGACCAACTCTTATAGTGTTG
This sequence comes from Pseudotsuga menziesii, assembly GCA_001517045.1. Lineage (NCBI taxonomy): Eukaryota > Viridiplantae > Streptophyta > Pinopsida > Pinales > Pinaceae > Pseudotsuga > Pseudotsuga menziesii. Next base: position 38,294 of record LPNX010999495.1, read on the forward strand.
GACCTAGCAAATTAACGGATGTCCTAGACCCTCAACCCATAGACCTAATGAGTTATTGTATGTTCTAAACTTGTTTCCCCATTTAATATAATGACGCCATTTTCTTCCAATTTATCTTGAGAAAATCCAACTCCTTATTCTCCCTTCACACTTCCCTATATACATTTTTCTTCCTCCCAAAAACCGTCTCCCTTACTCCACCACCTTCCACCTACTTTCCGAGAACCCAAAATCATTCAATCCCTTTACTACTTTATGACTACAAGATACAATATAATATTACATTTGCACTCTTATTTCCTCTACTATTTCCATATCATAAATGGTAAAGTAAATGGGGTTTAAATGGTGAATATACACCTATTTATTATTTTAGGAAATGTCACCTAAGGTTTCTCTATTTCATACCTAGTTTAATAATTGTTAGGTTTAGTCACCATTTTTTGTATTAAGTATGGTTGGAAAAACATAATATCTACTAGTTGATTTTTCCAATTGGATAGGATATGTCTTAATGGTTTACCAAAATAAATTTGATGCGACAAAATAAAGTAACTTGTAATTGATGTCTAAGAGTCATGTCAATTAAATAAGTAACATTTAAAAGTTGTTTCATGACATCCATTAATTTAGACCATTATTATAATATTCCTTCGAAATTTTGACACGGAAAAGACTCGCCCACTAATAATTTATAAATCAATCATTTAACTTTTGTTTATATCATAATCGTTAAGACAATAATATTAATATTATTAAAATAATATTAATTAGGTAATAATAATAATTAAAAAATAATTAAACAGTAATAGATAGTGAACCGGTAATAACATTTTTTAATATTTTTTTTATCACATGAGTATCCTAACACCAACACAGTACCCTTGTTGTTATAAACAAAACACCCTTGAGGGCTTAACAATTTTAAAAACAATTAAACAATACCATTATATTATTCACAACAATCATTGTACGACACTTTCTAACTCACGACACTTAATCAATTACTTATTACAATGTGCACATGTGCTTAATAACTTAAATTCTAATTGTATTGGATCACTACACAATTAACTTAGTTATTCACAACAAAGTATAGAATTATTTATCATGTCAACTATTCATATATCACTACTAGCGTACATGTGCAAAGTGTGCATGCATGGCTAGTGGATGCATCGGTCGGATATATACTATAAGGAAACATCATCTTTCATATGCATACCTACTAGATGATAATAATAATATTTTAGGAAGGTGGAACAAGCATACATATAACATAATTACTTTAGCATCGTTAGTTATTGTAATAGTTCACGATTTCAAATTTCCTATCCCAATCTNGACGATAATAATAATATTTTAGGAAGGTGGAACAAGCATACATATAACATAATTACTTTAGCATCGTTAGTTATTGTAATAGTTCACGATTTCAAATTTCCTATCCCAATCTTTATGTTCTTTTTAACTTAACCAATCAATACAAGGAAGGCTACCTACTACCATTAACTGAGTATCAAGGAATACCCAACCCCCAACAATACTAACTAACACATCCTCACATCCTATCCTATGTCCACATCCTCCCTATCCTTCCTCTCCTAGTGAAGAACGAGATGTTGGCTTCATCAACCTGACCAAATAAGAACCTCAGAGTGATAACGTCAATTGAACAGCAAACATAGATTCTCCTAGGAGACATCAAACCATCTTCATCGCAACAATATCGAGAGCGTGTCTCAACATGCCCCTCCCATGACCTCAGGTATTGAGGAAACATAGGGTGGGAAATACATCCATCATTCTCAACATACTAGGTCTATGCCCTTATTAACTCATATTATGCGTCTATAGAGATTATCGTTCTGTGTCATCGTAACATCACTTTTTGTTGCTAAGGTTTACTATATAGAAATTTTGTATTAAACATATNTGCCCTTATCAACTCATATTATGCGTCTATAGAGATTATCGTTCTGTGTCATCGTAACATCACTTTTTGTTGCTAAGGTTTACTATATAGAAATTTTGTATTAAACATATCATATCAATTGCTTAGCTATTAGAGAGCCCCTATTTCATGTGGGTTAGTATTTTGCAAAATCCACATTTTTAACCAACATTTCCACTCGATCATCAACTGATCCATATCATTATCACCATTTCTTTTCATGTAATAGTTTTAGTTAATCACATATACACANGTTAGTATTTTGAAAAATCCACATTTTTAACCAACATTTCCACTCGATCATCAACTGATCCATATCATTATCACCATTTCTTTTCATGTAATAGTTTTAGTTAATCACATATACACATGACATATAATACTTCAATCAATCACATCATAAGATGGTATCCACGTACCACAACATATAATTCACATCTTATTAATGAAACCATATAAACATATACTGTAATCATTAAACAAGGGAATCCTATGATAATCACAACATCGTAACCATGTAAACATAGTAACATCATAACCATAGCGACATCATAAAACATAGTAACATCATATACTCTAGTTCATCATGTTGTGATAAATTTTACTTAGTCATGTTGCATCTAACATATAATAAGGAAATAAAGTATAGTATGTCCAACTCATAAATATGTCTAGTCAAAATATGGGGCATTATAATGCTTGTGATATCTTGTTATGCTTAAATGCATCATGATTAGGATTTAAATAAGATTCTTTGTTTTATTGATCTACTAAATAGTATTTGTTTTATGTTGATATTAATTAATATAATTTCACTATGCATATTTTCATAGTGAGAATTCATTACGATGCCATTTCAGAAACACACCCTGTAACAAATATTCCACCCACGATGATTAGTGGAGTGTCGAGCCTAACGTCTATAAAAATTTGTAGAGAGTGAAATTTTAGTATAATGTTTATGTTAGCATAAATGGATATTAGAACAATAAGGTAATATTTTGTTTCACACTCGACCATATCCACAAAAAGGCATTGTAGTCATTGTAATATCTCGAATTTTGGACCTACCATTTATAGGCATGAGCCTATTGATCCTGATGATTATATTGATGTGTTATTTTGGGTCAAAGACCCCACTGCATATGAACGTGATGATTTTCTTTGTATATTGGGCGTAAGCCAATTGTTGATGATATATATGTATATATATGTTGGTTTTGTTGGCCGTGGACCCTGAAGCACATGATCGATGAGATGTTTTGTGTTCAGCAAGAGGCTCTGGAGCACATGAGAACTTACATTTGTGTTGAGCATAAAGCTCTGGAACACATGAAAATATAATTGTAAATGTTGGGCATAAGCTATGGAGCATTCCATGTTGATGTCAAGCATAAGCTTTGAAGCATTGGATCCTTGGCCATTGTATCCCTAGGTGTATTGTACAAGTACATCTTAGCATTTAGTGTTGAGTGAAAGCTCTGGAATTGCACTATGTTTGTAAATCCCCCCTATAGGCATTGAGTATGGGCGCTTGTAAGCACTAGGGGTTACTGAAAAGAGTTTAATAACCTCCAAGTGAAAATGGCTCGAGAAAAATATTGATCTCATCATACTTATTTATAAGTGATTAAATGAAATTTCGAATTTATGTATTCTCATCAAAGTACTGAAGAGCTACCACGTTATACGAGGGAAATCGAGCATGCAAGGATGTTTAGAGTTTTCTAGTCTAGTAGACCTAAGCCACCTATCTACTTGACCTTAATGGAGAATTGTCATTAAGTCAAGGGACCATGGTACATGATTCCTGAAGACAAATGTTAACAAGTATTATAATACTATGTATTTTATACATAGTATGTATAAAGAATTAATTATGATTAAATATATAATTAAATAAAATAAATAAGACAAGCTCCATCAATTATTATTTATTATTAAAGGATTAATAAATAANGTATTTTATAGATAGTATGTATAAAGAATTAATTATGATTAAATATATAATTAAATAAAATAAATAAGACAAGCTCCATCAATTATTATTTATTATTAAAGGATTAATAAATAAAATAATGCTTATGAAAGTCTAACTAGGAACTAGTTAAAAGTTCCTATGTTATAAATATTGAAAACTACCCAAGTAGTTAAAAAGGGTTAAATGAAGAAATCAAGGATTTCTTGATTTAACTGTCCCTTTGACTGAAAAGTATGTCTATAAAGACTCAAGCCAAGCAAAGGCTTGGGGGTCTGATTTTTATCTTGGAGAATTATTATTCTGCCCATTTTTTTCTCTCAAGTGTTTTTGTAGAGAATTTTCTCTTGCAAGGGCAAGAGGATTGATTCAGAACTGAATACTTTTTATCTTGGAGAATTATTATTCTGCCCATTTTTTTCTCTCAAGTGTTTTTGTAGAGAATTTTCTCTTGCAAGGGCAAGAGGATTGATTCAGAACTGAATACCAGTTAGGAAACCCTACCTTTGGAGCACTAAGCTACTTGCATGTTGGAGTCGAGCTCGGAGGGATCCGGATTAGAACCAGGAATGGTTTCGGGTCATGGTTGGGAGGAACGTGGTAGTTCCCAAGTGATTTGGTCATCAAAATCAGAGGTGAGATCTGTCTTAAATTGATAATGTTGGTTATATAAAAAGTTTGCAGGTTCAGCCATTAAAGGAGATTCACGAAGAAAAATTATAGGTATGAGTTCTTAGTATGTCAAGTTTACTTCTAGGGTCAAATGGTAGTTGATTTATATAAAATCTCTTTATATATTTTTAACTCTTGAAATGATGGTTTTGTCCATATCTACTAGGGTTACTTTTTCTTAAAATTTAACCCGCGACTCTCCATGCTATCTTCTAGATTATATAATGAATATGTTAGATGAATTTTCCAATGTATTTACTAACCTTATGTAATTGAAGTTCTTCCTAGGTTCTACTAGGGTTTGTATTCTCTTCAAATACATCCTAGGGTTGTAAATATTATCATAGGATATATATATCTAGGATTTCATCTCGAAAGTTTGTTTATGTATTTATTCATTATTCAGAAATTATTACTATAAACTAGGTAAATCCAGACCTGCTATTTATTGTTCACCTATTATTTATATCTCTACTCACATATTACATTTTTTAGTAGAGACATGTTTCAAATTATAGTATATTTAATCATAGGATTAAGTTTAAAGAAATAAATATACTAAATAGATACCTTAGGGGATTATTTACAAACATAACTAATATA
>LPNX010999497.1:0-11724 GCA_001517045.1 Pseudotsuga menziesii
GGAAGGCATGAAAAATATGAAAGTCTCCTTGATGGGGCTTGGACTGTCATGCCAATTGGGTAATTAACTAATTGATTTTGATGCCTATATTATGCTTGGTCTTATAGAATTTCAATGGTGCATTTCACAGGTGAGAAAAGTGAAACCAGGTGGTGCACATTGATCATGGCAGCAGATCAAAAGTTGCTGGACTTGGCTGGAAGTCTCCTTCAAATGATTGCCAAGACCCAAGAGAATCTTGGGGAGATGCTCAAGATACAAAGAAGGCGGAATGAGATGAACCACTAGATTTTGCAAGACTCTATTAGTTTGCAAAGGGAGGTGAAAAGCCTTCTGGGAGCAATCGGCAAAGGAAAGGAAGGTGGATCAGCAGTGGGACAATTGTCCAAGTGACTTGATAAGAAAAGGTCCAAGCATGAAGACTCAAAGGAAATTGAGCAGGTAAAGATGAAGCAGCCAGTGAGATGCTGGAGATGCGAAGGACATCATTTACGCCGGGACTGCCCAATGAGGGAACATGACGAAGGCGATAGCCGCAAAGTTCCTAGACTTCGGGATCAGCTGGAAGCTGGGAACCAGCAGGGAAAGTCCATGGAAGCTGAGGGGCTTGGTCTTGAACGTTTAAAGTAGATGACTGAACGTGGGATAGATCTGCAACTTTGAAATTTTGATGTGCAATTGTACATGTATTGTATATATGTATTGGAACACCGAGGACGGTGTTATTCCAAGGGGGAGGAGAATGTAATATCCCTGGTTTTGACCCCGTTTGCATGATGTATATATTGTAATTAATCGTGGTGAGGAGCTAAAGGCAAAATCCCCACCATCGATTTGGTTGTGTATGTTCGGCAATGGGGAAAGTTGCCGATGGTTTATCGTGCTGAATGGCACATTATAATTGGCATCATGTAAACACGCACATCAATTAAACTAAAACCACAACTAGCTACGGTAGTGCAACGTTGAATGAAAAGGGCATGGTTCCAAAGGATAAGGGGTGGGGGATGTCAAACCTTGGTTATGGGGGAAAAACCCATATGTTTTGCCACCTTTGTTTTGTTTTTTCCACCTTTCTTGTCTTACCCAACCTCTCCAACCTCTTCAATGTCTTGACTTTGTTAGTTGGGGGCAGTGATTGCATGAGGAAACGTGGGCATGGGAAAACATGGGTTTTGGCAGGCTGCTGTCAGTATGGAAAGTACGCATGCCCAGTGGAAAACCTTCGTTTCTCTCATGCTAGTCTTCATTCTCCCCAGGATCGGTTGCTCTCACGGCTGGTCTGTTCTTCCTCACGCAGAGGTCTGTTCGTCCTCCCTATGGTCTGTTGATTCGCGCGCAGAGAGAGAGGCTATTTTCCCCTCACGCGCAGGCTGGAATCCTCATGCAAAAATCGGGTATGTCTTTCCCGTGTATTTTTCTGTTGGGTGCGAGATTTTCCTCACGCACAGACCGTTGAGGTCAATTTTCCCATGAGGGAGTCGTGCTCATTGTTTTTCGTTTTGGGGCGGTTGTCTTCCCTGCGTTTTGTTGGCTGTGGTGTCCAATTTCGTTTTGGACCACTGTGTGTTCGTGGTGAGCCATTTTTTGCTGGGGTTTGCGTTTGGGTTTCCATGGTTATGCTGGGAACGCTGTTTATTAACCTTCGTGGGCTGTGATTGGTTTCCATCACTCATTGTGAGTCTGGGTTGCTGAATTGCCCTAGTTTTGGTTGTTGTGGATGCAATCATCTTTTGGGTGTTGTGGTTGAGTTATTTTGGCCACGTTAGGGCCAAGAACAACTCAGCAGAGTGGTTGGATTTGAGTTGTGTCTCACCCTTGGATTGGGATATTTTCCTGGTTGTTTTTCCTTCTTCACAGGGCTGTGAGGGGTTGTTCGGCTGCTGGTATGTAGTGGTTGTCCCTTGGATGGGGCTGGCTTGGCCGCTTGTTGAAGGCCTGTTAAACCTAGCGGTATTTGGTTTGGCTGTTTTGTCTCACCCTTGGCTATGTGTAAGCCTGTATTGTCCCCTTAGTCCTTGAGGAATAATGCCCAGCTCGGGGGTGGCAGCGTGCTAAGAGATTGATGAGCACGCTGGCCTATGGTTGGGTGGAACGTTGCAGCGAGGTAGCTGGTTGCGGATCAAATTAATCATAAGATAAGTGTTCTTGTGTATTTTACTTCTGCAACTATCTTTTCTATTAATGATATGATGAACATGATAAATGCATGTATGATTGAATGTTGTTGGTTTCCGCTGTGTATGATGAGTAACTGCATATGTGCATGTTTTTAGCTCAAAATATTTGTTAAGCATTATGTTTCAACAATTTTCATGTATGCATATGTTCATGGGGCTCTTAGCCCAGTCTGATAAAGCTCGTAGTCGCGTCTCCTTTATTGGCCGGAGGCTTGGGGACGTGACAGAAGGTGCCTCCCTTCATTAAATTGATTATTTAATGAACTGGAGTCAACAGGGGCACCTCCAACCACTTTTGATGTTCAGTTACACTTCGATTAACCTCATCGGGGTTCATTGGAGTCATTGAAGCACTACCACTTGATGGTTGGCTTGCTATGACATGTGTCTGATCTCTTTCAGTTGAGACTCAGTCCTTTATTGCACTCTGACTTCAGTTAGGGCTCAGTTGAGTCAATTAGGGTTTTGATAAGTGGTTAACTTGAGTGTTGATTGTGGCTTACATTCAGTTAAGCTAGACTCACTCATTCAATTCGAATGACCTCCTTAGGAATTCAAATTGCTTCTCATTCATGCTTGTAGCATGACATTGTAATGTAATTTCCCATTCTTTGTGTGAATATACAGTGCGGCTACTCATTTTGTAGCCCTTTTCACCATTTTCATGAATTATTGTCATTAATCTATTGATGAGACTGTGTTTAGTCCCTAGATCACTGTGCAAGATTAATATGGTATCAGAGCTCACGACGGGACGAAGCTCAAATCTCTCAAAAACAAGGTTTTTGACAAATCTTGCATGAAAAATTGAGCAAAGCTCAAAAATTCTAGCACTGCACCAGAAGCCAAGGCTTACCACTTAATACCCAAAGTAAGGAAATTTTTGGTCAAGCTTGCTTGATCAACTATGCTGGGTGTGATGAAAGCCTAAAATGTGCAGGCTGTCTGACCTTATGGTTCCCTTTTGTTGTGATTTGCAGGTTTTAACAGGTACAACCTCGAATGGACTCATCAGTCCCTCTCCTCACCAGATTCACAAGCTATTCAGAATGGAAATTGAAGATGACTGCATCTTTGAAGAGACAAGGTCTCTATGAGGTGTCTATTGGACTTGGAAAAGAGTCTTATTAGAATGAGAATGACTGGCTAAATGATGGTGATATATCTTTTGGATCAATATGTTTGGCCCTTTCTCCTAGCTTGCGCTACCTTATCGGTTCTGCTAAATACCCAAAGGATCTTTGGACAAAATTGGACAGAACCTTTGAAAAGCACAATGAGGATCATAATAAAACTTTGGAGATTACGTACAGCACCACAAGAGTTCTTTACTCAAAATTCTCAGCCTCTACTCTCTCTAATGAAGTTGTTCAAGATGAAGATGAAGCAGAATCTTCTACACAGTCAATTCGAATTGAAGAAAGTCCCCATGCAGTGACTCTGTCTCCTGATGCTTCGGAAGTTCATGAGATCTCTGATATCTCATCTCCTCATATTTCTGAAACAGAATAATACATTTGAATCTCTGATATTGAATAAAAATACTGCTGCACTTCCATGCAAATATTCACCGGTGATTTTCCTTTGAATTCTATGCAAAATTTACGAGTAATTGCTTCCGAAAGTGAAAAGAAATTTGATTTTTCTTCCTCTAATGTTGTTGCTGGTGTGCTATGTAAAAAATTGGATATTTTGGAATAAATATCAGATTATAAGAGTGACACATTCACTCCCCATGATCTATATCTTCTAGCAAAATCCTGCAGGATTGCATGCACCAAAATTCAGAATTTTGAAGAAAAAGACAACTATGCATCCACCGTCTCGGTTGACCATAATTTTGGATCTGATATGAACCTTATTGGATCTGATATGATCTTATTTGGATATGATCTGATATTTCTTGGTTCAAAATTTCAGGTTCATAAAGCTTCAGTACTTCTTGTAGCTGTTCTCATCAACGGTGTGAAGAAACAAGTACCGCAAGTCTCCTATAAAACTGCTGCTGCGGATTTGATTTCATTTCATAGTTTTGGATCTGTTGTGAACTTATTTAGATCTGATTTAATTTCTGATATGATATTATTTGGTTCATATTTTAAAATCCAAGAGCTTTCAGTCATGCTTGTAGTTGTTCTCACCAATCCTGGTGTGAAAAATGAAGTACCGTACTTTCTCTTCAAAATTGCTGATTGGGATTTGGTGTTAGTTTCCTAATATGAGGTTGATGATATTTTATTATGTGATTCATTATCTATTACAGAATCTATATCATATTATGGATCTCAAGCATTCACTCTCCACAGTCCCAGGGCTTCTCTACCTTTGGTCACATGCTCATCTCCTCACAGAACAAGTAAAGAGGAAGACATTCTGCATCCGCTTGGAAAATTTCTCCTAAGATTTGGGGCTGATTTTACCACTCATGGTTTTATTTTCAAGGATGCAACATATCAATTTCTTGAGTGTTCCACACATGTTTCGAATCCTCAAGAACATTTGCTCTCTCTTTGGATGATTTCAGCTACTCTACATGGGTCCAGTTTTCATCGTGCAACTGTTAATATTTCTGATTCAGTTGAGTGCATTGTTCTTCTTCCAAAGTGGAATATTCCTCCAGACATATTAATTTATTTTGGATTCATAGGTTCACATGCACAGTCTCAGGATGTTGCTGCATAGAAGAACCAATTCTTGATTTACTCCTTAGTTTGAGGGGGGGTATTTTTCCCATGAGGTTTTCCACGTTTCCTTGGTTATATTAAGCAGTTACTTTATTGTACAGGGTGACCTATAGCCTTTGTTTCCCAGGCCCTATAATTCTTATGCACTTTATGTTTTCTACTCCTCTTGAGTATAGCTTAAGGGGGGGTGTTGGAGACATTTACCACCATACACACTCATTTTTGGTCAATTTGGCCTAGTTAAACCACTATCATGAGTATTATTGGCTTAATTAACATTAGTGGAGCATTAAATATCATCAGCTAGATCACATCCATGCCTACCTTCAATCAAGGAGGCTAACTTAGCCTTCTCCTACATTCAGGGAGGCTAATTGGAGCACTCTGAGGGTGATCTGAGTGATATTAATGCACCTAATTGTTAACTAATGGTTAAAATCAATTAAACAAAGTAGTGAAGGTGCCTCCCTTCATTAAATTGATTATTTAATGAACTGCAGTCAACAGGGGCACCTCCAACCACTTTTGATGTTCAGTTACACTTCAATTAACCTCATCGGGGTTCATTGGAGTCATTGAAACGCTACCACTTGATGGTTGGTTTGCTGTGACATGTGTCTGATCTCTTTCAGTTGAGACTCAGTCATTTATTGCACTCCAACTTTAGTTAGGGATCAATTGAGTCAATTATGGTTTTGATCAGTGGTTAACTTGAGTGTTGATTGTGGCTTACATTCAGTTAAGCTAGACTCACTCATTCAATTCGAATGACCTCCTTAGGAATTCGAATTGCTTCTCATTCATGCTTGTAGCATGACATTGTAATGTAATTTCTCATTATTTGTGTGAATATACAGTGTGGCTACTCATTCTGTAGCCCTTTTCACCATTTTCATGAATTATTGTCATTAATCTATTGATGAGACCGTGTTTAGTCCCTAGATCACTGTGCAAGATTAATACCTTTTCCTATAGAAATTTACAATTTGGCCTAAAAAACGCGGGTGCTAACTTCCAATGCACCATGTATTATGCTTTCCATGACATCAAACATATCATGGAATCCTATCTCGATGAATTACCTTCCCATTCACAACATCAAGAGCACCATGTTGACCATTTGAGAGCCATTTTCCTCAGGTGCTGCCATTACAACATTTAGTTGAATCCACATAAATGTGTTTTTTGTGTCGAGACTAGATGAATTCTTGGCTTCATCATTTTCAAGGATGGACTCCATATAGACCCACTGAATATTGAATCCATGTTGGCCCTACCCCCACTTACAAACTTTACTGAACTTCAAAGTTTGCAAGGGAAGGAAAATGTTCTGTGTCGTTTCATCTGCAACTACGCATGGAAGACCCATGGTTTCATGTGTCTGTTAAAAAAGGACACACCCTTTGTTTGGGACAACCTTTCACAACATGCATTTGACACTCTTGAACAAGAAATTACACACACACCTTTGTTGCAGCCACCCGATTATACCAAGGACTACTCCTTGTATGTGGATGCATCATTAACTACCATTGGAATGATACTAGTTCTATCAGATACAAAAGACCAGGAATGTGTGATTTATTACCTAAGTAAGTGTATCCTTGACTCTGAAACCTATTATTAACATGTTGAGAAGTTAGCTCTGGCCACAGTCATCGTGGTCCAGAAATTTGATCACTACATCTTGCTCCGCACAACTATTGTGTATGCAGATTCTAACCCTCCCATCAGGTGCTTGGGGGGGAATATTCTTGCTGAATCATATTTTGTAGGAATTCAAGTGAGAGTTTGAAAAATGCAATTCAAAGAAGTCCCTTTTCATCGTAGAGCTTATGTGTGATCTTCCTCGTATTACTAAGGATATGCATCCCTTGGATTTGTTTCCCGAAAAATCACTATTCCTCATTAGTATGCCTGATTCATGGTTTGGAGATTTTATTTTATATCTCCAGACTCAAGGTCTCCATCCTAATGCAACCTGTGATGAACGTCATCATATCCGTCATCATGCCAAGTATTACCTTATCGTCAATGATACATTGTACCATCATGGAATTGATGCAATTTTGCGACGTTACTTAACACATGAAGAGGCTGAAATAATATTCAATGACTGCCACTCTAGAGCATGTGGCAGTCATATTTCTGGCATGGATACTGCCTAGAAACTTTTACACGTTGGATACTTTTGGCCCTCAATATTCAAATATTGAATGGAGTTCGTAAAAAAATTTCCACCCTGCTGGATTTTCCACTCCAAAAAGTGCACCCACCCTGTTCCTTTACATCCTATCATCATTGTCGAACCTTTTGCAAAATGGGGCATTGATTTTATGCATTTTAATCCTACCTCAGCTAGGGGCCATGGTTATATCATCGTAGCCATATACTACTTTAAAAAATGGGCTAAGGCAATGCCTACATACACCAAAGATGGAAAAACCGCTGCCCTATTTCTTTTGAATCGCATAATCGCTAGGTTCAAAGTCCCTCAAGCTATTGTGATCGATCATGGCTCACATTCCAAATCTAGATGATGTCAGAACTAAGTTCCATGCTAGGTTTTCATCATGACAACTCCACACCCTACTACCCATGGGTCAATGGCCATGTTGAAGCGATCATACAAGGTATTGAAGACTATTCTTCAATGGATGGTAGGACGAGATAAGTCCAGTTGGAACTTGCATTTTTTTTTCACATTATGGGATTATAGCACTACCATTAATACATTTATTGGATTCACCCCATTCCAATTGGTGTATGGGATAGAAGCTACTCTCTTGATCGAATGTGAAATTCCTTCTCTGAAACTCGTTGTAGAATTGTTACCCAATACCATTTTAGAGGAAGAATGATTCTTGTACTTGAATAAGCTTGATGAGACTCGCCGGGATGCTTCCTTAGATAACGAGGTACATAAATGATGAATTAAATATCAGTACGATCGGTCCATTAAACCTCACCTCTTCAATGAAGGTGACCTAGTCCTGACATATGACCAGAAACATGATAAATTAGAAGGTGACCTAACCCTGTACTAATTTGTATGTTCCGAAGAGTTCGACTCTTAGAAAGTTCTTTTGAGTATGTATCATACAATCACATCCCAAGACATTTAAATGTAGTGGTTGATTCATTAGAAAACTATGTTTTGGATTTGTGCTTATCTCATGTTTATATGTTCATATTTTAATTTTTGATCACATAAAAAATATCATAAAAGAAGACACATATAGGTAGCCATTCATGCACATAACACGTCACATGCACACCCATATATGCAAAAAAGAGTCTTTTATATGTAACTGATACTGAGACACAAACTGGAGCCATGAGCTTCCATTATACCTAAAATCTAGAACCATCAAGTTTCTAGTACATCAAGAGGTCAAAATTTGAAGCTCCAAAGCTTTCAACATCTATACATTAAAAAATAGGAAGTTACTCTGGAATAATATCCATGCTTATGATAACACATAATGACACGAGCCACTTGATGGAGTAATCTCTCAAAACGTATCGGCACTCTTGCAGTGTGGCATTTATAACACCTAAGAAGGTCGTTATTGGAAATATTAGGAAACCCCACAGTCAGCCGCTAGAGGTTGTCTTCAATTTCTTCAAGATCCTCCTCTACCTCCATGTTCTTGATAGGTATGTCTCTAAGCACTCCTCATCTCTTGATAGGTGAGGGCCCCATAAGACTCGACGGACCTATGTCTCCAAAGTTCTAAGATATGTCTTAGTATTAACAAAAAAAAAGAAATATGATATAAAACAAAAACACAATTTGGTAGTATCTCCCTCACCTTGGTCATCCCACTGCTCACCCTCAAGTAATGGGAGATCGAGGTCACCCCTGAATTTAGTACCACCATAGGTGTAGTCCTTAACCATCAAAATTTGACCTTGTAGCCAATGAAAAAAGATAGAATCGTAGGTCACAGTGGGCCCTCCACCACCTCCATGACAAGCCATATCCTTGACCCACTACAACATCCATGGATCTTCAGGCTCCAATCTGTTGAGAGGCACCTATGGATGTAAAAAGGGAACCCTCTCTAGGAATAATGATACCACCACTACCCCGTAACCAAACTGATTTAGCTCACCCCATCGACACTTTGTGAGCTAATATTTGAGGCTTACCAGTGGCCCCTTACTTAAGTTTAATATGGTTGGAGCTATGCATTCTAACACATACATCATATGCGCTCGAGTAGTCTGGTGAGAAGCTCGATTACCCACCACCCTCTCTATAGTAAATTTTGTGATCCTTAATGGTGAGTCCACAATATGTTTAATCAGGATCTTGATGCTTGAGACCTTGTCCCAACTATACAGTACTTGTCTATGAGGTCATCAATATACCTGTCTCCTCCCCTAGGACCTATGAGTGATACCGGGCTCCCTCTCTGGGACAGTACAGTCAAGAAGTAGATGTTATCGACATCAATCATCAAAACATGGGTCTCAACCTGGAAATGTTTTTTATCCGGATCCCACATCTGTATCAGATGATTTAGAAAATGTACATGATATCTCATTCTTGACACCTTGAAGTATTTTAAGAGCCCACACTCCCTTAGGGCCCTTACAGTCATAGGATCATTGGATGTCTGGGAATCATCTATTTCATGCTCATGTTCCTTCCAAATCACCATATTTGGGTCCAAAACCTGTGGGACATATGTAAGATAACCATTAGGCCCTATGCATTAAAACATTTCTTTCAAATTCATGCTTGAGATTGATTTTTGGGAATCCCACAGACATTGATGCTCTTTCCCTTAGGGGACAGAGTGACAACGGTGTCTCTCCTAAGAGACAAAGCACCCCTGACACTCTTTACCTTTTCAGGGAGTGCACCCGTGCACCTCTCGACAAGGAAAAGAGTGTCATCTAGGGAATTTGTTTCCCTTCCAAAAATACTCCTAAAACTCTAAAAAAGCATCATAAAAGTAAAATTTGTAACCATAAAAAGGAAGGGTAAGGGGTTAGTTATCACTTGATTTTGACGAATCAATGAACGGTTTCCTATAGCCCTTAGAATCTCTATCACAATTTTATCTTCTTGTTAAATTTTCATATGCTAAGCTGGATCATTAGTATTTCATTTCAAATTCATAACAAAAGCATATAAACTGGATCACTGAAAGATAGACAAGCACAACCATACAAAAGGAACACAAAGATTTATCCTGGGAAAACCCTAAAGGGAAAAACCCAGCAAAAGCTTCCTCAATATAGATGACCCAAAAAGATAAAAGGTAAAACCAACAAGGAGATCAAAGCCTGATCCTCCTCCTTCTCCAGCTACTCTTCTCTTCTTCACTAATGCGCTACACAAGTGAGAGTGTGTGTGTCTCAAATGAGGAGCACTACACCTCTATTTATATTCATCCATTCACTTAAGTTAACTCATTTGACATGTAGGCTCGAGTTAAATCATGTAGGCTCGAGTTACACATGTAGGCTCAAGTAACCACATTGGGGTGTTGATGACCCACCTTTACAATTAGAGGGGACTACCTCATGACTCTTATTAGTTCTTTCGATTAGGAGCATCGGGGTACAATGTAATACAAGTGGTTCTCCCGGTAGGACCATCAGGGACCACAAAAGATACATATAGAATATTCTTCAAAGTTACAATATTTCAACACTCCCCCTTAACGAGAATGGTATTCTACAGCAACATCAACAACAACAAGAGTAGATATAGGGGACATCATCAACATCAGCAGGGTAACACATCTATAAATCATTGGAATCTTTTCAACATCATGTAGTCTTCATCTTCAATCTTCAATCTTCATCATCATTAATTCTTTGACTGCTTTGATCAGCAACATCTTCAGCATTTTGATCTTTCAATCAGCAACGACATCTTCAGCACTTGGACCTTTTTATCAGCAACATCTTCAACACTTTGACTGTTTGATCAGCAACAACATCTTCAACATTTTGATCTTTCAATCAGCAACGACATCTTCAGCATTTGGACATTTCGATCAGAAACATCTTCAGTACTTTGACTATTCGATCAGCAACAACATCTTCAGCATTTTGACCTTTCGATCAGCAACATCTTCAGCACTTTGACTTTTCGATCAGCAACAATATCTTCAGCATTTTGACCTTTCGATCAGCAACATCTTCAGCACTTTGACTTTTTGATCAGCAACAACATCTTCAGCATCTTGACCTTTCGATCAGCAATATCATCATCAACACTTTGACCTTTTGATCAGCAGCAACATCATCATCATCATATTCTGATCTGTTGATGAGAATCATCATCACATTCTAATCTTTCGATCAGAAACATCATCATCATACTCTGATCTTTCAATCAAAAACATCATCAACATACTCTGATCTTTTGATTAGAAACATCATCATCATACTCTGATCTTTCGATCAGAAACATCATCATCATACTCTGATCTTTCGATCAAAAACATCATCAACATACTCTAATCTTTCGATCAGAAACATCATCATCATACTCTGATATTTTGATCAAAAACATCATACTCATAGTGCGTCATCGTCATACTCTGATCTTTCGATCAGTATGTCATCATCATCATACTCTGATCTTTCGATCAGTATGTCATCATCATCATACTCTGATCTTTCGATCAGTACATCATCATCATACTCTGATATTTCGATCAGTACGTCATCATCATACTCTGATCTTTTGATTAGTACGTCATCATACTCTGATCTTTCGATCAGTACAGCATCATCATCATCAGCTACAACCTGCAATCCACAACTCAAAGACAAAAAGTATTTGGATCACTTTTGGACTTAAAGTCCAGGGATGATACAATCCCACCACA
>LPNX010999497.1:11944-44075 GCA_001517045.1 Pseudotsuga menziesii
AGAGAATCAGTCCCTATCACTTTAGGACTATTTCCAAGGATGATGCAATCCTACCACATTCTCGAGGACCGAAGCCACCAGATTGATTACGGGAGAATCAGTCCCTATCACTTTAGGACTATGTCCAAGGATGATACAATCCTACCACATTCTTGAGGACCGAAGCCATTGGATTGATTACGGGAGAATTGGTCCCTATCACTTTAGGACGATGTCCAAGGATGATGCAATCCTACCACATTCTCAAGGACCGAGGTCATCGGATCTATTATGGACAGATGTCCCAAGATGATACAATCCCTCTTCATTCTCGAAGACCAAGGTCTCCGGATCACTTTAGGGAAAGTTCCCAGGGATGATACAATCCCACCACGTTCTCGAGGACCAAGGTCACCGGATCTATTATGGACAGATGTCCCAGGATGATACAATCCCTCTTCATTCTCAAGGACCGAGGTCTCCAGATCACTTCAGGGAAAATGCCCAGGGATGATACAATCCCACTGCAACATCACTACTCCCCCTTTCGAGGAAGGTCTTTTCGAACAACACCAAGCTTGTCTCAAAAGTGTTCGAACTCTACTTGAGGCAGAGGCTTCATCAGTACATCATCAAACCATCATCATCTACATCTTCAGTATGTGAATACTGAACTATCACCATCTGTATCTTCAGTATGTGAATACTAAAAGCATCATCATCGATATCTTCAGTATAGAAATACTGAAAGCATCATCATCTCTATATTCAGTATACGGAATCACCATCATCTGTATCCACAGTATGTAATACTGAAATATCATCTATATCTTCAGTATGGGAATACTGAAATCATCATCATCTATATCTTCAGTATGGGAATACTGAAATCATCATCATCTATATCTTCAGTATGGGAATACTGAAACATCATCATCTCTATATTTAGTATAGAAATGCTGAATCACCATCATCTGCATCTACAGTATCATCATCTGCATCTTATCTTGTATGTAGAAATATCAGATTTCTATGTGTTACGTCGGAACATAGGGTTCTTTGTCATCACAACTATGGTTATCACATCGAATCATTGTAGTATCCATATTCAGGTCAAAGAGACCTGATATCAGCTTCTGAAGCCATATGGCTTCACAACTTAGTAGAGCAATCTGCTATGTATTCTGCTTCAACCATGCTAAGAGAAACACTGGACTGTTTCCTGCTAAACCATGAACTCATAGTAGACCTCAAACAAAAGCATCTACCTGATGTGATTTTCCTAACTAAGATACTTCCAGCCCAATCTGCATCTGTGTAGCCATACAATCTATACTCATGGCTACCATCATAGTATAGACCAAAGTCTATAGTCCCTTTCAGATATCTCATCACATGTTTTGCAGCTACTAGGTGAACCCATCTTGGTTGAACAAGATATTGACTTAAGGTGTTCACAACAAAACAAATGTCTGGTCTGGTATTTGTTAAGTACATCAATGACCCAATGATCTGTCTATAGTGAGTCACATCCATTAACTCTGATGAGTCATCAGCTAACAACTTCAGGTTGGAGTCCATGGGTGTGGCCATGACTTTGCATTCCAACATATTGAATCTCTTCAATATCTCTACAGCATACTTTCCCTGGTTGAGAAAAATTCCTTCTGAACTTTGCCATACTTCCAGACCTAGGAAATAATGCATTAACCCAAGGTCTTTCATCTCAAATTCTTCTGCTAGTTTCTTCTTGCTTTCCATGATCTGTTTCTCATTCCTTGTCAAGAATAAGTCATCCACATATAGTAATAGAATGATAGGTTCATCTTCTACAACCTTGTAGGAAAGGTTAGGATCGACTTTACTCTTGGCAAAGCCCATGCTCATCAGGAAACTATCTATTCTTCCATACCAAGCTCTAGGAGCTTGCTTCAGGCCATAGAGGGCCTTCTTCAACTTGCATACTTGATTCCATCTGTCTTCAATTTCAAATCCTCGTGACTATTTGATGTAAAACTCTTCCTCAATCATACCATTAAGGAAGGCTTGTCTTTACTTCATCATGGAAGAAACTACCATGATAGTTTTGAAGGAAGTGTACCTTTCTTCCTGGAGTAAGTGTCTCTTCAGAATTAATTCCCTCTTTCTGATAGAAACCTCTAGCGACAAGTCTTACCTTACTTCTATCAGCAACATATCTTATCTTGCAAATCCATTTGGAAGATACCACATTCTTGCTTTCTGGTTTGAGTACTATATTCCAAACATCATTCTAGTATCATAACATCTTCTATGAGTTTGTCTTCTCAGGTCATCAACATATCCTAGTCTTCTACATTCAACCTTGAAGGTTGGAACCCACTTTACTCTTGGTAAAGTCTTGATCCATCACGAATCTATCCACCATGTCATACCATGTCGAACTCAGATATAATTTTCTATAGTCACTCCCCCTGAAGTGGAGTATCATCTTCCCTCTTCATTCTGTACAGGTGGTTCTATGCTTGATATATACTGTTCAATAGAGTATGTCATGTCATAGTCTATTCTTTCTGAGGCAAATCATGAACCTTGCTTTATACACTTGTTCTTGTAGATCCATATGGAGGATACTACATACTTTCCTTTATGTCTCGAAATCATATCGTATACATCATTCCTCATGATCAACTGTTATTCTTTGATCATAGCTTCTTTCATAGCATTCTTTTCTTCATCTTGAGTTATCTCTTGTACCCATGGTGGTCTTCATCCTTCAAGGTGGATCTACCGCTCTCTGAAGGTGTCTTTGACCATGGGAGCTTCAGATTCATGTTTATTGAATTGTCATCACTTGTTCTTCGAAACAAGTCTCATCCTTGTTTTCTTGTAGGAGGTTGTACAGGACCTTTCCTACAATTCAAATGCACCAATTGCATGGTTAGAACTATTTCATATGCATAACGACAAATTCTTATGCATCATGCAACTGTTTAGCCAATACAACATTCATCCATATCTCACAGAAACTTTCTGGATGCCTTCCATCTCTACCATGACATCATTGAGATTGTGCACTAATCCAATATGTCAGCAAAGAGGTTTGATAAGTAGCAATGGAGAGTTGTATAGCACCATGAGCTACTTACCCATCACATTCATATTAGTAGTATACAGTCATTAATGCAAACAATCCATCATGCATAACACATCAAATGTATAACAAAACAATATCATGAAATGACAATTGAATACTTATCTTTTATTTGTTTCGTGGGTAGACTCCATCTTGATCATTCTTCTTTATCATCTTCTTCATTCATGAAATCATCATTTCTTATCCAAATGATAAGATGAATAAGAGGTTCTTTAAGAATTGAGTTCTTCATATTCCTCATCGCTTGAGGGATCTTTTTTGAATGGTGAGAGCTTGATCTTCAATTGCTCCCATCTTCTTCTTCTCTTCTTATGAGTCGAGCTGAAAGTAATTACTTCCTTCTGGAATACATTCTTCGCATGAATGAATCCCATGATCTTGGGAGGCCATTCAAGGTGGCTATCACGACTTATGCATTCTCCACTTCTTCTTCTACCACTTCAAGTTGTTCTGCATTCTGGATCTTCACATTCTTCAACTATTTTCTCAAAGCCATCTTCTGATTTAAGTTCTTATCTTCAAATAGCTTGATCAAGGAATAAAACATCTTTGGTGTCTTTAGGGAAGACACTTGTGGTACAATTTGATACGTGATTGAATCAACAATGATCTTCTTGGCCTTGATCAAGTTCTTCTTGTGAAATGCTTTGAGCCTCATCTCCCTCTAGAACTGGAACCTCTCTACTCATGTAGGTGTCCAATTGATTTTCTTCAGAGAGATCAAATACTTCCATTCTTGGAAGTTATCAACTTCATCAAGCTCATCAACAATCTGATTTTATAGGTCACTTTGAAATGAGAACCTCAAATTCAAATAGCAAAAGATTATATCTTACCGATTTGAGGTGTCCATCCTGTTTTCGGAGCTGGCTGATCTAGGGCTTGTCAGAGAAACCCTAATTTTAAAAAATTGGAATATTTTAGATCTGACTGGATAGAAAGATATATCTCTTCAAATGGAACTGTCCAATGTACTCATTTTTGGAAAACGGTGGAGGGAAGCTCCCGGAACAGGAAGCCCTAGTTTTCCAATTTCTTCTGCAGAAATTCATGTCCCTGTCTCTATGATATCTATGCAATTAATGATCCCCTATGTCTGAAAGTTCTCACTGAGGTATCCTCACATGTCCCTGATCCAACACCATATGTTTCATCATAATTGGTTTCACCAATTGGGATTTATGATCCTTTTCTCAAGGTGACCTGTTACAGGATTGTTCAGAACATCGAAGTTGTACGGAATGCCACATGTCACTGGTTCATCTTCTGACTCTAATATTTGGATCATAGAAATTATAGTCTATTATATTTCTATAACATCTTCAGGAATTCCATTTGGAATTCTGTAACCCAATATATATCAATTTTCCCCAGGTGTCCTGTTTAGGGATGAATTCTGGAAGAGGCTGGAACCATAACTTGGAGGGATCATATCTCCCCAAATATAGCGAATCTGAGGCTGATTTTTGGACACATTGTACATCAGTATTGTATCTTCGACCTATGAAATGTTAAAATATTGATACTTTGACCAATATCAGAATATAGCAAAAGTACCAAAACTTAGCAGTTTTAGTATTTAGGGTTTTTCTAGCTCGAGGTCAAACTAGGGTTTGACTTTCCCGAAGTTTCACCCAACCAAATTTCTTGATCAAGGTCTCTAAAATTATATTTTGATGAGGAGAAAAATCCTATGCCAGGATCACTCAAAAATTTCTCTTATGTAGAAAGCCCTAATTTTCCACACCAAATTTGAAAATGCTCGGAATCGAATTCCGCTTCGACAGAAAGATGTGCCCTTCAATGGAGAGTCAGTCTAGCCTTCTTTTGCTGATCGATTGTGGATAGAGACCCAAAAAGTAAGAATCCCTAGCTTCTGTATCTGCACAATGTCTTCTTTTAGGGTGGCTCTGATACCATGTTAAATTTTCATATGCTAAGCTTGATCATTAGTATTTCATTTCGAATTCATAACAAAAGCATATAAATAGGATCACTGAAAGATAGACAAGCACAACCATACAAAAGGAACACAAAGATTTATCCTGGGAAAACCCTAAAAGGAAAAACCCAGCAAAATATTCCTCAATATAGATGCCCCAAAAAGATAAAAGGTAAAACCAACAACGAGATCAAAGCCTGATCCTCCTCCTTCTCCAGCTACTCTTTTCTTCTTCACTAATGTGATACACAAGTGAGAGTGTCTGTGTATCAAATGAGGAGCACTACACCTCTATTTATATTCATTTGTTCACTTAAGTTAACTCATTTGACATGTAGGCTCGAGTTAAATCATGTAGGCTCGAGTTACACATGTAGGCTCAAGTAACCACACTGGGGTGCTGATGACCCACCTTTACAATTAGAGGGGACTACCTCATGACTCTTATTATTTCTTCTGATTAGGAGCATTGGGGTACAATGTAATACAAGTGGTTCTCTCGGTAGGACCATCGAGGACCGCAAAAGATACATATAGAATATTCTTCGAAGTTACAATATTTCAACACTTCTAAACACAATTTTCACTCTCACTCTATGGTAAAAGACACAATGGTTGTTTTTTTTCACTGTTTCACTATTTATATTTTATTTCTTGATTTTTAATTAAAATAATAAGTGGAATATTTAAATATTTTGGGTTTTCATTTGTTTTTCCTATAGTTTTCATAGTGAAAGTGTTCTAACATTTTTTTTGAGAATTTTAGGGAATTATTGGGCAATTTTTGGTTGCGATCGAGTTTCTTTTTGTCTTTTTCACACTCTAGCTTAAGTTGGAAAATTACTGAGCACCTTTTATACCCTCGGTGTGCTCGTTAAAAATCCAATAAAAAGGTATCGAGTATGCTTTTACTTCTTTTCAGGCTCGTTAAAATGGATTACGAAAAGAGAAACTCCATGGAGTCATCTTTAAGATATTTTAAAACTCCTTAAATATGAAAATATTGCCAAGTGAACTTGATTCTTTCATGCTTGTAAAAATACTTGAAAGGTCATCTATTAGGTGATGGTTTACCCATTTTTCGGACCAGTTAGACTCATTAACGAGAAAGGTATAATCTAGTTCTTCACAACTAGAAGAACTATCCTAGGTATCAATTCATACTTTTTTGGACCTCAGGGACTAAATTGTAATGTCCCTTTTTCAAATTTTTACTAAAATGCCCAATTTTCCAATTTTTCACAATTTTTGCTCTTGACTAGTCTTAGTGTCTTGGTCTCCAAATTGGCCCAATTGCTCCCAAATATTCATAGAATGTGTATGAATGATATAATAACTTGATTATTATTTTCAGGGATTTATTATGGCCCTCCAATCACTTCTGCAAGTTTGTACTAAATTCTGAACAAGATAGATGATTTTATTAGCAATTTTGGGGCTCAAATCCCCCCCCGGGGTAATTGCCGGAATGGCCTCCCAAATGTACAGAAACCCACTATAATTCTCAAATTGAGTCAGGGTATGTGTATAGAACATTAAAAGGGACTCATATTCTGAACCAATCGAACTCCCATGGTTATTATCACTTCCTTCAATCAGATATATAAAAACTAGTTTTGAACCCTTGGGGATATGATATACAATTTAATCCAATGGTTATGGAATTCGACCCAATGGAAAAAAAATATCAGTTAATTAATATAAAACCTCAAATATGCTTCACTTACATTCCATTCATGTATGAATAATCAATATTTCACACAGCCATTCAAATCTACCAATATTATAAGAGTTTGCAACAAAGAAGTGGGAAATGACACGGTTTCTTTATTACTGATCAATAATACATAAAATATATTGGCCTTTAAACCTGATAAGTTTATTAACAGAGAGAGAAGAGTATTTACATCAGAATAAAAAAAATTGTAGCAAGAGGAGCTCCCTCAAAAATAATAAGTGGCTCACCAAGTGCGCCTCACTCCACCGGACTGAAATATGGTCAAAGGATGTGAGATGGGAGGGGGAATGAGCTGAATCCTTAAGTGTCCCTGAGCTGATGTAGGTGCACATGTATATTATAAATCCATTGAAGCTCCTTTAAATACCTAATTTTCCTCTCCAATCACCAATTAGGATGGGAATCTTTCACCCTCGAGATTGGATCAAGCATGAACTATTCACTCACTAGCTCTCTCTCTTCACAACAACAAATTTCACAACCGATCAAAAAGACCCTTCTCATGGATGCTCCATGTATTTTATAAAAATTAATTGTCTCCTTAGATTCCAAATACATCCATAAACCAAAGCCAAGTCTAATTGGTGTCGATGCTCATGCTATGCCATGTGGCCTCTCTCTTCACCTTCCATCGTCTCCCAAATTGAGTAGGAACCCATTGGGCTTCTTCAAATCACATGAGAGATCTATTGGATTCTCTATTTTGACCTGATATGTCAGAGATGTTAGATTTCATCCTTCATATCTTACTTGTGTCATAATTTTCATAGAATATCCATCATTGGTGTCATAGATGTCATAAATGTAAGGGGAATCTAGCCAAGTGTCCATGAAAACTCCCCATTTGGATCTTCCTTGATAATGTAAGTTACACTTCATCCAAAATTCGACCTATGAAGTATATGGACAAGTATATTGACCTTATACTCTATCCAAAACATTATTCTTTCCATATATTTGAGATTGCAAGAAGTGGATGCCATTTAACATAGGAATTCTAGCTTGAGTGGGCCCCATAGTCTCCATATGTCTCCATTTTTCCTAGCCATTTCATTCTTCACTTGCATTCATTTAATTGAACTTATTAAATAAATATTTTATTCCTTCTAATTTCTAAACATCATTTATTAGCTCCCTTATTAACTTCCCAATGTTTCCACCCAACCTAGGGAACTAGTACGATTGATGGAATTTTCCCATTGTGCAATTATTTTAAAATGGGGACATTACAGTCCTCCACACCCAATATTTTTTGTCCTCAAGAAATTTCAGATTTGGATGCTGAAAAAGATTCTCCTCTTCCCATGTGGCATATTCACTCAGTAGATCCTTCCATTGCACCAAGTATTCTTTAATTGTCCTGCTCCGCAATATTCTCTCCCTTGTCTTCAAAACATTTTCCGGAATAAGTGGGAGATTTCCTTCATCATCCAAAGGAGAGAGTGTATCTGAAATTACAATTCACTGACCAATAGCTTTCTTGAGACAAGAAACATTAAATAAATTATGAATTTTACTCCCTTCTGGAAGTTCCAACTCATATGCTACTTCTACAATTTTTCGGATCACCTTGTATGGCCCATAGTATCTTGGCTTTAACTTTTCTGCTCCATTATTTTTGAGATATGCTTGTTTGTATGGATGCAACCTCAAATACACTAAATCATCAACCTGGAAAGTCCTTTCCTCTCTGTGTTTATATGCATATTGTTTTTGCTGATTTTGGGCAACCTGCAAATTGTCTTTTAAAACATTTAAAATTTCTTGGCTTTCTTCCACCCAATATTTAGCTTTTGGAGCTATACTATTAGAAAATGTAAGTGCATCATAACCATATAATTATTTGAAAGGAGACATTCCTATTGACATGTGAAAGGTGGTGTTGTATCAAAACTCAACCAAATGTAGCCATTTTGTCCAAGCTTTCTGTTGTTCTCCCACATAGTTTTGGAGGTACCCTTTCAACCTTTTGTTCACCCTCTCTATTTGTCCATCAGTTTGGGGATGGTAGGTTGTACTTGGAGTCAACTGAGTGCCCACCAATCTGAAAAGTTCTTGCCAAAAATCACTTATGAATCTACCATCTCTATCAATCACAATGCTCTTGGGGAGCCCATGCAGTTTGAAGATTTCTCTTAAAAAAAAGGTCAGCCACTTGTGCAGCACTAAAAGAGAATGTAAAAACAAAGAAATGAGCAAACTTAGTCAATTCAGTGAGTGGAGAAGTCAACTTGGAGAATTCTTTCACAAACTTCCAATAGTATGTACATATTCCAATGAAACCTCTCAATTCTGTGATGTTTTTGGGTGATGGCCATTCTAAGATGGCCCTGATCTTTTTCGTGTGCACTTTCACTCCATCCTGCCCAATAATGTGCCCAAGATATAACAGTTATTTCATCCTTGTTGAAGCCCCAACTGAGTATGTGGCTGATAAGGGTTTTTAAGGCTTACAACACACGTCGAAAACCCAACCAAAGGATTCAAACAATCCCACACAAGTATTGTTCTATCCTTGAGTTGTTTGGTATGGTAATCCCCCATGGATACTTTTGTAGCCTCCACTGGCATATGGATGGATTTTATCCACAAGGGGATCTATTTTCTAGAATGGAAAACAAATAGTTAAGAAAAGGAAAGGAAAACTAAAACCTAACTAGGAAGAAGAACCTAATCTAAATCTAAACTACTTTGAAGAGGTGTTTAATGAATGAACAAGCAATTCATCATATGGACAAAATTTTAAATAAGATGAAACTGTACTTACTAAGATTACAATTGTTTAATAAAAATTAAATAACAGTAAATCAGAATTAAACCATTCAAGATAACCTACAGGTGCTCAAGTTAGTTGAAAAACCAACTTATAAGCTATAAAACTTTTACTGTTGAACCATTTGCAGAAATAGATAAAGACAGTTCATAACAGAAATTTCATGAAGCTTTATCAATGCATTAATAATTAACAGAGATAAATCAGAGTTAAATAAACACATTAATCAATTACAAATGAATCACGGTACTATCTGATCATTTGGAACAAGAAAACTAAAACCTGTCAAAGAAATTTGATAGATCAAGTACAAGAGATAAGAATTGCAACACTGTATTTATTCAAAATGATCTGTAACAAATTACATCAAAGACCTTGGCAAAAACTGAAGTGTTATTCAATCCCTTGCATCAGTCTCCCTTCTTCCAAAATTCAAAAATTCCTTGATACATTAGATATCATTCACCTAAATAATTAATACAAACAAAATAATTCCCCCTAATGAGGATCAAAAACCTGAACAAGGCTAATATCCCAAGAAATCTTTCCACACCCTCCAAATACATAGCAGCTCCTCGAATTCAAGTTAACTAGCTGATTCAATTCCAAGCTGGGCATTACACTTATAATCTTCGACCTCATTCTTAGCCAACTTATGCCAAACTCGGATGTAGACGTGGATATTGACTTGTATTGCAAATGGTTGTTCAATTAGCTTCTCTACATCGTGTATGCTGATGTGGTCAAGTTTCTTGATCTTCTCCTCCTGGTCATTCCTTCGTTTCTCTACTTGCTCGATCATCAGTCCAGGTGGACATGCCTTTTCAATAAGCGCCATGGTAGGAAAGGATAATTTAGTCATGATGTAGTCAACTGCATACCATCTTCTGACACATATATCCTGAGATTATCCTTCATGTACCTCTGCCAGTTTGTGACCTCATCATAAGCTGTTGGGGCCTGCTGTGTTTTCTCAATTAGGTCTTCCAAAACAATAGACATCTTGTCAAACACCATGTGAGTCTCAAATATATCAGCTAGAGTTTTAAATAACTCACATACCAAATCATAGTGTTCTCTCTTAGTTCGGATGGCAAGTTCTTTAAATTCCTCCTGAGAAAAATTAAAATATGAAGACGAAGCTGCACTTGCAGTTTCATCTTCATACTATCTTTCTAACAATTCAACCTTCTGAACCAAAGTGACATTAATATTCCTTTAACTTTGCAATTCTTCATTGAGGGAAACATTCATCTCTTGAAGTTCATCACACATGTTCTCATGTTTCCTTTTAAGTTGCACCAGCTCCTCTTTCAGTGTAACAATTTCTGCTTTCTATTTATCGAATTCCCGGTTCAAAGTGTTCACAGCATCAAAATTGGCTCATGTAAAAGCCCCTAAAACAGATGTAGCATCAATGGCATATGCATGCGGGTCACTTGATCGTTGGGTCCACACCACCTCATTTGCAACAGACATATCCATATCACTCTCATCCATGTTCCTCTTCCTACCTTTCTTCACCACCGATCTATCAGCTTTGTTGTACCCATATTCTCCTAGGGATAACACAAAATATTCATTGAATTCTTCCCTCATCTCATCAATGGGGGGTATACTGATTCCTATGGATATTAGAGAAGTTGTTTGAGTTGTGGTGTGAGAAGGCATAGTCATAGTAATAGGAGAAGTGGATGGAGAAGGGTTAACATTCTGAGAAGGAATGAATTTAGGAGCCGAGGAAATGTTAGGAATTAGAGTTTCAATTGATGAAACTTGCAAAGTAGTGATCTTGAGTGGTGATGATGATACTGCTGAAGTTTTCTCAGCCACAGGTGATGACACCGAGCTGAATGAAGGAATATGCAATGGAATCTTGAAAACTGGTGATACATCAAATGAAGGAATGGGCATATCTACAGAAATAAGTGTGACAGATTCAGGTAGACAAGTATCATTTTGATAAAGCTGAGTCATGAAAGGTGTCACAGTAGAACCATCAGATAATGAAGATAATGCTATTATTGATGAGATAAGTACAGCAGAAGGGGAAGGGACAGACTAAGAAGAAGGTTGATATTTTAAGGGAGGTGATGAAGGCTTATCATTACCACCATTGGTGGAATTTAGTAAATCATTACCATTCTCAACTTCAAGGGTCATAGGCACAGGAGAAACCCTCTCATCTTCCTCTTCTGAATGAGTCAAGTCAATGGTAGAGGCAGGAACAGATGAGATTAAATATTCTAGCCATTTGAGAGGTTCCCGTTCGATCTGTGCTAGTACATATTGAGTATTATCATCCATAGTGGTCACCTGAGCATATTCAATTGGCTGAGAGGTTGTAACTTCCTAAGTGTCTAGTGTTGAATTCATCTTGCTCGGTATCTATTTGATCTGCTCTTAGGTGTGAAAATAGGCCTTAACCTATTGTTCCATAGATGTCTGGGGAACTTCTTCCATGGGAGCTTTACATTTACCTATGTCTGGACTGGGTTCTGTGGATGCATTGGTGGACGCTAGAGTCTCCTTTGCTATAGATTTTTCTTCCATGTTTTCCCTATCTTTTATTACCTTTTCATGAATGTTTAAATCCATGGACCTGTAATGCCGAACTCTGTCTCTGATCTCCTTTTGATATCGCAATATATGACTTTGTTCTTCCTTTCTTTTAGCTCTTGGCAAGACTTCAGAAAAAGTGTCAACTCCCTGGTATATGAAATCATCTGGAATCTCTTCATGATCATATCCTGTTTTAAAATGGTTCTGCCTGAGGTGGAGGTCAACAATCCCTTTGGGATCATGTTTCCTTTTACTAGCAAAGACAAGCTTAAGTGACACTACGTGGTCACTAAGCTTTGATGCCCAAGTAGAAGTAGGTATACTTAGAGATCCAAGGGTTATATGAAACTTGGGCCAAACCTTCCTCTTAGGTGTAGCACAATTCTTGTAAATCCCTTCTGTGACAGTTTGAAATGAAATCTCCTTAAGGACCAACCTGTTCGGAATGACTTTTGGCAACATATGGGCAGCATTGCTACCAAAAAACCTGATATAGGTGAATGATTCACCAACATACCAGTCTCACATGGTGGTTATGAGGGCTTTGGCTTTAGGTGAGAATGCAGGAGCTTCCTTATTAAAACCAGAAAGTAGACCCGGCCGAGGATACTCTCACATATATCATAAAACCTAGTCACATAATTTGTATCCCATAGATCAGAATGATAAATATGCACAGGCAGGGCTGGTAATTCCCAACTCCATCCCATATTGGGGAAGCAAAATTCAGCAAAAAAGATATCCATAATGAAGGAAAAAAGATAAAAATTGGGCTTCTTGGTGGCTTTCTAGAACTCGTGTATGGCATTTTTGAGTTCAAGTGACAGGATTGAAGCCCAAGGAAAAGATTCACCCGTAGCTATGACATGGTGAGCAATGGGGCCAATTCTTCCTTGAAGTAAGAACAATTGGGGAGACCATAAATCCTGCATAACATTGCTGCAAGTAGAGAATACGGTTCCTTGAACCACTCGATAGGGTAAAATTGGTCTTTCCTCTCGGATAATTTGCGTGGTTCAGGCATCCAGGATTTCAGCATTTGGTCGAAATTGAACCTAGACTTAGCAGCATTAATAAAGTCTGCATTGAGGAGCTACGTGAAAGGTTTAAGGGCGTAAAGTCTCGCAAAGGTTTCAGAGCGGAAATTGGCCAATTGCATTCCAATACTGGTGTTAAAGGAATGGCCTTTCAGGTTTGAATGGTCTATAATCCACCTAACCGCATCATTATAAGGGAGGATGGCTGGTCTTGCAGCAATCATATGAAGGTCAGAGTCCCTAATTCTCTCATAAACGATTTGGTTACTTTGGAAGTCTAAAAGGTCGTTATTATCAAAGATGGAATAAACTCGAGACCAGTCCAACTGGTAGGTTTCAAACACTCGGCGACTGGTGTCGGAAAAGACACCAAAATTCGGGTCTCTCGAAAACATGTCTTTCTGGAGGTTTTTACTATGGTTAATTCGGGATGTTTTGGATGTTTCCATGTCATGTTCTAATGCTGACACCAATAATTAAATTGAATTATATAGGAAGCACAGTAAACAATTCAAATTGTGAGAAAATTACTTTGTAACCAACCTGAAATTGTAGTAAACACTATCGAAATCACGTGGTAAAATATAGAGGTAAAATCACATAGAAAAACGAATTACAGTAGTAAAAATAGTGAAAAATGTAAACAAAACTATCATATTTATAATTCCTGGGAAATAATGCAGACCGTCAGATGACGGTAAAAAATAACGGTTAGTATTAGTTTTGCAGGATGTGGGATCAAAAATGAAATCGTAAGTTTATTAATCATTCTGCAACATGCAGGATGCGAAATGCGGAATCGCAAAATGACGAAAAATTATTCAATCAGCTCCACATTCCACATCTTACGGGATGTGTATTGCGGAGATACACAAACCAAAATGTAAACAAATGATAACCCCACAACCCGCATTTCACGACTTGCGGGATGCAGGATGTAGGTTGATTAAATTAAACACATATGAAAACTCTCCCGCAACCCACATTTTTGGGATGCGGGATGCGGGTTTGAAAATTCAAATATAGACTAAAAGGTTTCCCGTATTCCACAACTTGCAGGTTGCGGGATGTGGGACGTTAAAACAATCCCAAACAAAAACCCAATCTTTCTGCATTTAAACAAAGAAATCAAACATGGATTTTTTGGAAATTTGGTTAAGTTAAGGAATCCCAAGAGTCAAATAAAAATCTTAATGAAATCCATTAAGATTACGAAGAGTCTTACCAACTAATCCTCATATGAATAATTGGGCTCCCGTGTCAAAATAACATGGGATCTATTGTACCTACAACAAATGGCGACTGGCTGGAAGAACCAGTTATCTCTACAAAACCATAATCTTTTCCAATCAAACTTGTCAGTGGGAAAATGATTAACTCTGATATGTTAACATAAGAATGTAACCAACTAGGAACTATTAAAATTATTGATGCACTCCCATCCATGGTCATTTAAAAAGGATGCAACTCTGATTCAAATTTCATTGGAGGATAGGGTCATCTGAACTCAAGCTAACATAGGCATGTAGTTTAAATCTGAACCTAAGGTTAGACCTTTACCACTTTGGTTTTTCACACAGGGCCTCTTAAACCATTATTTATTCTTCCCCCCCCCCCCCTTTTTTTTTAAGAAAAGAAATATTACATTGACACGGGAACACTTCCCCATGTTTTGGTGATTAGTGTCATTCACAAACCTGACCTGGAAACTGAGCAAGCCGGCTCGATAAGGAGACCTCTTGTCTTCTAGCTATATGGCAGAAAGCAACTATCATGGCTTGGGAACCATCTGGTGATAGCCTCTATCCAACATCAAGCCCATGATTCAAGCCCATGATCATAGTGAGGCTGGCATTAGACAGGATCCCCTCTTCTTGATGTACAATGCTTTCTTGTTTGGGGGTTGACTGGGGTTTAATGTCAAACATGAATTACAAGACAGTTCCATGGCTTGGTGTCCATGTTTAGGCAGCATTACTCACTGATGCTTTACATATAATGAATGAGCCGACCTATGATAGGATCTCCCATCTTCCAGAGAAATGGAAGCCATCTCCCCATGTTAAATGGAAAAGATGTCATTCCATTGAGCACCTATGAACCTAATGAGTCAGCTCGTGATGAGACCCCTCATCTTGTAATCCACATGATAAAATATATGGCCCTAATTGAATCCCAAAGAGTAAGACTGACCAGGCTATGAAGATATTTCACAGTTCCCTAATGAGACCTTAGACAGGGTGAACCCTTTCTTCCACAACTATCATCATCAAAGTAAAGCATGTAGAATGTATTAACCTGGATGAGAGGGCATTAATAATGCTGTAAATATGGTTATCATTCAGATATAATAAATCCTGATATGAGTTAGAAAAGATAGAAGCTGATAGGTCTGTTTCAGTTGAGAGTATTGAATATCGAGAAAACTGATTTCTCATTATCGCCAAGTGTGTAGATATTACCAAAGTTACCAATATCAAGAAAAAATTCAAAAATAAAAAGGAAAATAACACACCAAACCTATATATAGGATTGTAAGAATTCTTGAAGCGAAATATTTTTTGAGCAAAAATACATTCATTGGATAGGCATCAACGCCCCCCTCCAGTGTTTGTAGTCGAACCGTACTAGGACCAATCCTTTCTATAACAATTAATGGTCCTAACTGAAGGCATTGAAACTTGGTGTGCTCTTTGTTATCCTTGTGTTGTTTGTCCCACCTCAGCACTAGATCTCCTACTGAGAAGTCTCTATCTGAAGAAGACCTCTCATCGAACCATTTCTTAACCAACTGTTGATGTTGGTAAACTTTATTCTTGGCTTTCTCTCTATCCTCTTCTAGTTTGAGCATAGAATCAATCCTTTGTTGTAATGGGGAAGAGTCACTCTCTTGGGTGGATTGGGCCAACTGTAATGAAGGAATGGTGAGATTAGGTGGTAGGACATCTTCCTTGCCATAAAAAAGGCAGTATGGGGAGTTACCAAGGGTTTCCTTTGGGGTGATTCAATCTACCCAAAGAGCATAATAGAGTTGGGTGTGCCAGTTCTTCTGATGTGAAGCCACTGCCTTTCTAAGAATGCTTATCAAGTTCTTGTTTGAGGATTTTGCAAGCCCATTTCCCTGAGGATAGTAATTAGCAGAAAACTTAAGCTTGATACCCTTTTTCAAGGGCATGGATGGTCAATTCAATGGACTAGAAGTATGAGGCATTGCCAACAACAAGATACTCGGGGTGGCCAAATCTGGTGATTATCTAATTCTCTAGGAAGGAAATTACATGGGTTTTGTTACACAGTCTTAATGGGACTGCTTTGACCCACCTTGTAAAGTAGTCAATGGTTGTCAAGATGTATTTATGTTGTAATGAGGATACGGGGTTGATGGGTCCGACGAAATCCAACCCCCACTGCTAAAATGGGAATTGGACTGCTACTGGCTGCAAAGGATAAGCATGTTTCTTGACTTTTCCAGTGCACTTCTGGCAAGGCTCACATTTTCTGACAAATACATGGGCGTCTTTGAATAGGGTAGGCAAGTAGTATCCCGCCCTGATGATTTTGTGAGACATTGCATCACCTGAAAAATGTCCACCTACAAGCCCTGCATGAAATTGAAATAGGAAGTCATTAGTTTGATTCTTTTCTAAGCATATGAGAAACACTCCATCATAATTCTTCCTAAATAGAACATTATTAATAAGCTGATAAGGAGCTGATTTCAGCCTTAATGCTCTATGATTTTTGGGATCAAGGGTTTCAGGAGCAAACCCATTATGAAGAAATAATTTGATGTGGTCATCCCATTCAGATGCTACAGTTTCAAGTGCATTCACAAAACCTATAGGAATAGCCTCTTCCTGCTCCCAATCAGTGTGTTGTTGTCCATGATCGTTTGACTGGGTAGTGAGCTAACACAAACCTTGCCCTTGACGATCTTTGTAGGATTGATCTCCAGATCATATTCTTGAAGGGTAGTCATCCAGTGAGATCTCTTTTCTCCCAACTCCTTGTGGATGAGGACGTTGTGAATGGTCGTATAGGGAACGATCACTTTGGTCCTTGACTTTAAAAGATAAGTCCTGTAATGCTTTACTGATTTATATACAATGTAGGATTGTTTGTCAACTTGGGAGTAATTGAGTTTAGCTCCTTTGAATGTAGAACTCATAAAGGAAATGGGGATCTCAGCGTCCTCATGATTTTTCTATGTTAGGATAGCTGCATAGGAAAAGTCAATAGCAAACGTATACGATATAAACTCTTTACTAAAATCTGGGGACATAAGAGCATGTGCTTCTGCTATGATATTCTGGATCTCAATAAATGCATTTTTCTGTTCTTCAGACCACTTAAATGGTACATCTTTTTTGACTAAAAACTACAGGGGTTTAACCACTTGAGAAAAATTGGGAACAAATCTTTGAAGAAAATTGATCTTACCAAAAATGACTGCATTGTCTTACGAGAGTTAGGAAGGCCAATATTGGAGATTGCTTCAATCCATTATGGATCAATGATCATACCTTCCTTTGAAACTACGAAACCCAATAACTTACCTTCTGTTACTGCAAAGATGGACATCTTGGGATTGAGGGAGATGTTGAATTTCCTGCAACTTTCGAATACCTGTTTTAAAGAAGACAAGTGATCCTATCATTTTTTAGAGTAAATGGTAACATCATCTAGGTACACAATGACAGAATTATGGATAAATCCCATGAAAGATATGTCCATAGCTCTCTGGAACGTGGCTCCTGCATTTATTAGTCCAAACGGCATTCGTCTGTATGTGAATGTTCCCCAAGGGGTACGGAAAGC
Source organism: Pseudotsuga menziesii (assembly GCA_001517045.1). Lineage (NCBI taxonomy): Eukaryota > Viridiplantae > Streptophyta > Pinopsida > Pinales > Pinaceae > Pseudotsuga > Pseudotsuga menziesii. The sequence goes on from LPNX010999497.1 coordinate 29,930, forward strand.
AGTTTTCAGTTGATCGTTGGGTGCAACCAGGACTTGGTTTTAGCTAGAAAAACCATCTATTAGCGAAAACATCTATGATCTCACTACCTTCTATAGGATCTACTCCATTGGAGGAACAAGGTAGTTTTCTATCTCAGAGGCCCGATTGAGATTCTTGAAGTCTACGCAGAGTCTGATTTCCCCATTCTTCTTACGAACAGGAACCAAATTAGCTATCAACTGTGTATGTCAGACGGGAAATATGACCCTATCTAAGAGCATCTTGTCTAAATCTTTCTTGACAGAAAGCTCCAGACTGGGGTGCATTTTCCTCAATTTCTGTTGATAGGGTTTTACATCAGGTTTCATGGGGATGTTATGATGCATGATGGTAGTATCAAAAGTCCTGAGTTCATTGTATGTCCAGGAAAAAATGTCTTTAAATTCCCTGCAAATTTTAATAAAACCTCTTCTTTCGTCACAGGAACAATGTATTCCAATATTGATAAATCGGGGTTCGTGCTCTATTCCTAAGTTAACAGGGGTGTGATTCAAGGTTGAGCTTTGAGTCTTGCAATTGGTGGTTTTTCTGAATTTATCTTGTAAATCATAGAAGTTATCTAGACCAATGATTGACTTGGGGATGATGTTGGAAGGATCAGATAGAGACTTCTCATTATCAGCTTCGTCAATAGACATACCCTCGAAGGTATTTTGGGATGACAGGAAGTCAAGTATTTTATGATCATCATCAAAGACCTTCCAATTTGTGACATTTTCGGGTATGGAGGGTATGTACATCAATTCGATAGAGAAGGTTTGTGGAGACAAGCCTTCGAAATGGATCATTCTGGATGTAGTGTTGGCTAACAGATCTTCATCAAAGTTCTGAGATCTAGGAACAAATCTAATATTAAATGCTAAGAAAGAATTAGTCATGTCTCTGATTAATCTTTGATAATTAACTAGACGTGGAGATAGACAATGTATCTGATTCCGTACCTATTTCACAATGATTTTGGATTCCCCTACGCATTCAATTTCTTTAGCTCCCATATCGACAGCTTTCCTGAGTCCTTGGACCAAAGCCTCATACTCAGCAACGTTATTGGTGCATTCAAATTCCAATCTGCACGTGATCATCATTTTGATTCCTTTCGGATCAATTAGCACACATCCTACGCCTGCTCCCTTTTTTGACCTGGAGCCATCAAAAAACAAGGTCCAAACTATAGGATCAATTCTGAAATTGGTATTTACATTATATACATTATGAACAACCATACTAGAGAACAGAACAGATGTAAGATGAGTTACCTGAGAGTGTTTCTGGTCATTCTCTATTGGTGATACATTAGCAGGTAAGTCTCCAAAGAAAGTGTCAAATGTGAAATGTTCAATTTGATTGTTAAAGAAGGAGACAAATTCGTTGGAACAATCAAGATCAGTTACAGTTTGTTTTATGAAAGGTTCTCTATCAACTTTGATCTTATTAGGTTTCCCGTTAAGAGGAAACCACAAGTGAGAGCAATCAGTAGCAAAGTAACCTGTAAGTTTCTTTGACCAATCTTGACTCAACCACATGCCATAGGTCTCTGGAATATCCGCAATCACAATATCGATTGTTTGGTGAATCCAAGGATCTGCAAATAGTCTGAGAAGAACATTTCTCAGCCTCCCTACCACTTTAACCTTGGATCTATCTAATTGCACAATCTGAATAGGACAATTTTCCCATGTGGCATTGAGTTTCTTACACACAGAAAGGGGCATAATGTTGGATGAAGCACCTGAGTCTACCATACAATTATGCACATTCTTGTTAAAGATTTCAAAGGTAAGTAAAAAGGGAAGAGTGCCCTTGCTTCCCGGTTTTTGATGGTTTGGTGGGGGAGTGGAGTCAAAATTATTATTCTAAGCTTCTCATGGTTGCTTTATGATCATGATTTTGGGTAAGAAATCCCTTATGGAAGGGATTTTGAGAATATCAAATAAAGATATGTTTTCTTTAACTCTTTTAAGATCCTCGTCCAAGTTGTATTTTGGCTCAGGAATGAGGGTGTCCTTCTGAGTTTGAGTCTTACCTTTGCTAGGGGTCTGTGTCAGAGGGGATGATTCCTGGGGAGGTGTTACTGTAGACCTGGTGTTGTGTGTGTGTTTTGTGGGTTAAAAATAGTGTTGGGTTCTTTTTCTTCTTCTTCTTCTGAGAAGAATCTCACCGAGCTGACCTGCTAGTCGTCCTCCTCTTCCTCTTGGGGAGGTTGTGATTCTTGGGTGGACTAATCTTCAAAGGGTTTCGGAATATCTGGTGTTCCCGCCGCTAAGGCTTTCAAGACAGAGAAGATCTCTTCTGAGGTGAACACCTCGCTAGGATTTGGAGGTGGTGGATTCCGAGGAGGTTTATTTGGCCTCCTAAAAGGTGGCATGTTGAATCCTCTATTGTTTGATTGATTTTTAGTGCTTGTATTCTTGAGATCTACCAGCTCATTAGACATCCTTTGAAGGAGCTTCTTCACTTCACTCATATTGAACGGATCTTGGAAGGTAGTAGCAGGTTTAAGGGAACTATCACTTTTCCTACGTGAGGTAGATGCTTTCTCAGATGTAGTGTCAAGGTTGTATTTGAGACAGAACATGTCCCTTTTGACTTGGATGGCTTCAAAAAAGGCATCTTGTAAGGACTCTTTGTAAGCCCTTTTGACCCACATGGTTGTTTGCGTTGGGAGACCCTTAATATAGTATGCTACCAGTAATTGGGATCCTGTTTTTTAAATATGAAAACCAGTGATTGTAATCTTTGACTCTTTATTTACCCTTAGTTTTCATGGAAGAGAGCTCTATGACTAATTCTTTCGGGGTCTTGTCATCCCCAAACTTTTGAGTGAAGATTTTGGAAAAAAAATCGCATGACGAGATGGAGCTAGCTTCTAAGACAAAGTACCAGGTAGAAGCCTTTCCCTCAAATGTGTAAGGGAACAGTCTGCAAACCATGTCTTCATGGATAACGTTTCCAAGTCTAATGGCTTGCATGAAGGATTTTATGTGGTCTTCCACAGGAATCTTATCATCTCGATTAAATTTTGGAAGCCACTTCTCAGGGTTTTTAGGAAATCTATCTTGATCACCTAAAATGGATACAGAATCTCCATCTAACCATGGCCTGTTATGTCATTCGCCAACCATAGGAATAGATTATGTTGAGGAGTCTGAAGATTCAAAATCCGACGATTCATTAGACAAAGATGAAGAAGAGGGAGGAGATGGGGGTGGCCCTCCCGCTTGGATGTTATGTCGAGGAGTTGTTGATTCCAGAAACAAGGAACCTAGATCTAACCCAAGAGTGCATGGCTCACTAAAAAGGTTGCGACATCTTTCGGTGTTTTGATCACCTGGGCTTGGACTGTCTTGATTACTTATTTGAGGCAAATCCTGAGTAGGATGATCTTCAGCGAATTTTCTTCTAAACTCGGAAACGTTGTGGGAATTACCCTTCAATAATTGTTTGACTATGATGGGCACTAGGATAGGTGATACAAGAACGTATCTGTCTAACGGGGCAGCCTATTCTTGTCCAGGGGTAACTGGGACAGTGTCTGAAACTTGAGCTACTTTTTCCCCTGAGGTAGACACGCTAGAGAGACTACAAGTAATCATTGGATCTCTTGTTGGAGGAGGTGTATGAGTGTTTTGTTTAGGCATGATGTGTTTTACCTCCTTCTAGCTCCATTTGTTGAATCCCCAACTAAGTATGTGGTTGATAAGGGTGTTTAAGGCTTACAACACATGGAGAAAACCTAGCCAATCCCACGCAGGTATTGTTCTATCGTCGAGATGTTTGGTATGGTAATCCCCAATAGATACTTTTGTAGCCTCCGTTGGATTATGGATGGATTTGATCCACAAGGGGATATTTTTTCCAAAATGGAAAACAAATAGTTAAGAAAAGAAAAGGAAAACTAAAACCTAACTAGGAAGAAGAATCTATCTAAATCTAAACTACTTTGAAGAGGTGTTGAATGAATGAAAGGTTGTCTTGAGCTGTGTGAAGAACAAGCAATTCATCATATTGACAAAAATGTAAATAAGATGAAACTATACTTACTGAAATTACAAGTGTTTAATAAAAATTAAATAACCATAAATCAGAATTAAACCATTCAAGATAACCTGCAGGTGCTCAAGTTAGTTGAAAAACCCACTTATAAGCTATAAAACTTTTACTGCTAAACCATTTGTAGAAATAGATAAAGACAGTTCATAACAGAAATTTCATGAAGCTTTATCAATGCATTAATAATTAACAGAGATAAATCAAAGTTAAATAAACACATTAATCAATTACAAATGAATCATAGTACTATATGATCATTTGGAACAAGAAAACTAAAACCTGTCAAAGAAATTTAATAGATCAAGTACAGGAGATAAGAATTGCAACACTGTATTTATTCAGAATTCTCTATAACAAATTACATCAAAGACCTTGGCAAAAACTGAAGTGTTGTTCGGTCCCTTGCATCAGTCTCCCTTCTTCCAAAAGTCAAAAATTCCTTGATACATTAGAGATCATTCACTTAAATAATTATTACAAACAATACAATTCCCCCTAAAGAGGATCAAAAACCTAAACAAGGCTAATATTCCAAGAAATCTTTCCACACCCTCCAAATACGTAGCATCTCCTCGATATCAGGGTAAATAGCTGATTCAATTCCAAGCTGGGCATTACACTTATAATCTTCAACCTCATTCTTAGCCAAATTATTCCAAACTCGGATGTAGACGTGGATCTTAGCTTGTATTGCAAATGGTTGTTTGATTAGCTGCTCTACATCATGTATGCTGATGTGGTCAATTTTCTTGATCTTCTCCTCCTGGTCATTCCTTCGTTGCTCTACTTTCTCGATCATCAGTCTAGGTGGACATGCATTTTCAATAAGCACCATGGTAGGAAAGGATAATTCAGTCATTATGTAGTCAACCGCATACCATCTTTTGTCGCAGATACCCTGAGCTTTCTTTATGGCTTCAGCTACTATTTCATCTAAGTCTTCCCAAGCTCTCAAAATAGTTCTGGCTCTTTTAAACTGAAAAGTAGTGAGGATAGTGATATTATCTAGATTATCCTTCATGTACCTCTGCCAGTCTGTGACCTCCTCATAAGCTTTTGGGGCCTACTGTCTTTTCTCAATTAGGTCTTCCAAAACAACAGACATATTGTCAAACACCATGTGAGTCTCAAATATATCAGCTAGAGTTTTAAATAACTCACATACCAAATCATAGTGTTCCCTGTTAGTTTGGATGGCAAGTTCTTTAAATTCCTCCTGGGAAAACTTAAAATATGAAGACAAAGCTACACTTGCAGTTGCATCTTCATACTATCTTTATAACAATTCAACCTTCTGAACCAAAGTGACATTAACAGTCATTTCCCTTTGCAGTTCTTCATTGAGGGAAACATTCATCTCTTGAAGTTCATATCACCTGTTCTCATGTTTCCTTTTAAGTTGCACCAGCTCCTCTCTCAGTGTAACAATTTCTACTTTTTGTTTATCAAATTCTCGGTTCAAAGTGTTCATAGCATCAAAATTGGCTCCTGTAAAATCCCCTAAGACATATGCAGCATTAGTGGCATATGCGTGCGGGTCACTTGATCGTTGGGTCCACATAACCTCATTTGCAACAGACATATCCATATCACTCTGATCCATGTTCCTCTTCCTACCTTTCTTCACCACTGATCTATCAGCTTTGTTGTACCGATATTCTCCTAGGGATACCACAAAATCTTCATTGAATTATTCCCTCATCTCATCAATGGGGGTTATACTGATGCCTATGGATATCAGATAAGTGGTTTGAGTTGTGGTGTGAGAAGGCATAGTCATAGTAATAAGAGTAGTGGATGGAGAAGGGTTAACATTTTGAGTAGGAATGATTACAGAAGCTGAGTAAATGTTAGGAATTGAAGTTTCAACTGATGAAACTTGCAAAGTAGTGATCTTGAGTGGTGATGATGAGGCTGCTGAAGTTTTCTCAGCCACAGGTGATGACACTGAGCTGAATGAAGGGATATGCAATGGAATATTGAAAACTGGTGGTACATCAAATGAAGGAATGGGCATATCTACAGAAATAGGTGTGATAGATTCAGGTAGACAAGTAGTATTTTGATAAAGCTGAGTCATGAAAGGTGTCACAGTAGAACCATCAGATAATGAAGATAATTCTATTATTGATGAGATAAGTATAGCAAAAGGGGAAGGGCCAGACTGAGAAGAAGGTCGAGATTGCAAGGGAGGTGATGAAGGCTTATCATTCCCACCATTGGTGGAATTCAATCAATCGTTACCATTGCCAACTTCAAGGGTCATAGGCACAGGAGAAACCCTCTCATCTTCTTCTTCTGAATGAGTCAAGTCAATGGTAGAGGCGGGAACAAATGATTTTAAAGATTGTAGCCATTTGAGAGGTTCACATTCGATCTGTGCTAGTACATATTGAGTATTATCATCCATAGTGGTCACTTGAGCATCTTCAATTGGCTAAGAGGTTGTAACTTCCTGAGTGTCTAGTGCTGAAGTTAGCTTGCTCAGTCTCTGTTTGATATGCTCTGAGGTGTGCAAATAGGCCTTAACCTGTTGTTCCGCATATGTCTGGGGAACTTCTTCCATGGGAGATTTACCTTTACCTGTGTCTGGAATGGGTTATGTGGATGCATTGGTGGATGCTAGAGTCTCCTTTGCTGCACCTTTTGCTCCCCTGCTTTCCCTGTCTTTTATTACCTTTTCTTGAATGTTTAACTCCATGGACCTGTAATGCCGAACTCTGTCTCTAATATCCTTTTTATATTGTAATATATGACTTTGTTCTTCCTTGCCTTTAGCTCTTGGAAAGACTTCAGAAAAAGTGTCAACTCCCTGGTATATGAAATCATCTGGAATCTCTTCATGATCATATCCTGTTTTAAAATGGTTCTGCCTAAGGTGGAGGTCAACAATCCCTTTGGGATCATGCTTCCTTTTACTAGAAAATCCAAGCTTAAGTGACACTATGTGGTCACTAAGCTCTGATTCCCAAGTAGAAGTAGGTATACTTAGAGATCCAAGGATTATAGGAAACTTGGGCCAAACCTTCCTCTTAGGTGCAGCACATTTCTTGTAAATCCCTTCTTTGACAGTTTGAAATGAAACCTCCTCAAGGAACAACCTATCTGGAACGGCCTTTGGAAACATATGGGCAGCATTGCTACCAAAAACCATGATATAGGTGAATGATTCACCAACATAGCAGTCTCCCATGGTGGCTATGAGGGCTTTGGCTTCAGGTGAAGACGCAGGAGCTTCCTTGTTAGAAACTAGAAAGTAGACCCATCCGAGGATACCCTCACATATATCATAAAACCTAGTCACATAATTTGTATCCCATAGCTCAGAATGATAAATATGCACAGGTGGGGCTAGTAATTTCCAACTCCATCCCATATTGGGGAAGTGAAATTCAACACAAAAGATATCCATAATGAAGGCAGAAAGATAAAAATTGGGCTTCTTGGTGGATTTCTGGAACTCGTGTATGAAATTTTTGAGTTCAAGTGACAAGATTGAAGCTGAAGGAAAAGATTCACCCGTAGTTATGACATGGTGAGAAATGGGGGCCCATTATTCCTTGAAGTAAGAATAGTTGGGGAGACCATAAAGCCTGCATAACATTGTTGCAAGCAGAGAATACAGTTCCTTGAACCACTCGATAGGGTAAATTTGGTCTTTCCTCTAGGAGAATTTGCGTGGTTGAGCCATCCAGGATTTCATCATTTGGTTGAAATTGAACCTAGACTTAGCAGCATTAATAAAGTCTGCATTGAGGAGATGTGTGAAAGTTTTAAGGTCGTAAATTCTCGCAAAGGTTTCAGAGTGGAAATTGGCCAATTGCATTCCAATACTGGTGTTAAAGGAACAGACTTTCAGTTTTGCATGGTCTATAATCCACCTAACTGCATCATTATAAGGGAGGATGGTTGGTATTGCAGCAATCATATGAAGGCCAGAGTCCATTATTATCTCAGAAACGATTTGGTTACTCTGGAATTCTGAAAGTTCATTATTATCGAAGATGTAATAAACTCGAGACCAATCCAATTGGTAGGTTTCAGACACTCAGCCACTAGTGTCGGAAAAGACACCAAAATTCGGGTCTCTCGAAAACATGTCTTTCTAGAGGTTTTTACTAATGGTAATTTGGGATGTTTTCAATGTTTCCATGTCCTGTTCTAATGCTGACACTAGTAATTAAATTGAATTATACAGGAAACATAGTAAACAATTCAAATTGTGAGAAAATGACTTGGTAACCAACCTGAAACTGTAGTAAACATTGTCGGAATTGCGTGGTAAAATCTGGAGGTAAAATCACACCGCAAAACAAATTACAACAGTAAAAATAGTTAAAAACGTAAATAAAACTATCATATTTATAATTCCCAGGAAACAATACAGACCATCAGATGAGGGTAAAAAAGAACGGTCAGGATCAGTTTTGCGGGATGCGGGATCAAAAATGAAATAGTAAGTTTATTAATCATTCCGCAACTTGCGGGATGCGGAATGCGGAATCAAAAAATGACGAAAAATTATTCAATCAGTTCCGCATTCCACATCTTATGGGATGCGGGATGCGGGTTGGGGAGATACGCAAACCAAAATGTAAACAAATTATAACCCCGGAACCCGCATTCCGCGACTTGTGGGATGCAGGATGATGTTGAATAAGGTAAACACATATGAAAACTCTCCTGCATCTCGCATTTGAGGGATGTGGGATGCAGGTTTGAAAAATAAAATATATACTAAAAGGTTTCCCGTATTCCGCAACTTGCGGGTTGCGGGATGCAGGACGTTAAAACAATCCCAAACAAAAACCCAATCTTTTTTCATTTAAAACAAAGAAATCAAACATGGATTTTTTGGAAATTTGGTTAAGTTAAGGAATCCCAAGAGTCAAATAAAAATCTTAATGAAACCCATAAAGATTACGAAGAGTCTTACGAAGTAATCCTCATATGAATAATTGGGCTCCCGTGTCAAAATAACATGGGATCTGTTGTACCTACAACAATCCCAAATTCAGATTTAGACATCTTAGCATACAAATATTGTTCTTGCAAATTTTTCAACACCACCTCTAGGTGTTGCAAGTGCTCTTCCCAAGTTTTACTGTAAATGAGAATATCATCAAAGAAGAATAAAACAAACCTTTTAAGCTACTTGAAAAGATTCTACTCATGCATGCTTTAAATGTGGCTGGAGCATTAGTCAACCCAAATGGAATAAGAAGAAACTCAAAGTGACCATAATGACATCGAAAAGCAGTCTTTTGCACATCTTCCTCCTTCTAAATTTGGTGATAACCATATCTAAGGTCAATCCTAGAAAAGTACTTATCTCCAAATAGCTCATCCATGAGCTCATCAACCTAGGAATAGGATATCTATTATTTATGGTCTTCTTGTTTAAATCTCTAAAGTCTATACACATCCTCAAAGTTCCATCTTTTTTATTTACCAATACTACTCAAGAAGCATAAGGGCTATAGCTTGGTCTAATGAGTCCCAACTCTAGGAGTTCCTAAATGGCCTTCTCAATCTCATATCTCAACTTCTTGGGATGTCTATAAGGTGGTATCTGAATGGATGAAGCACTCTCCTCCAAAACAATGTTATGCTCAACTCCCCTATTAGGCGGTCTACCACGTGGAAGATCTCTGAAAACTTGTTCATATTTGTGAAGAAGTGTCTTTATCTCTTTTGGGTGTTTAACAACTCTGATTTTTGGCTTGGGAGATGTGACATGACATTCAGCAGTCCATTCTACATCACCATGCCCCAATATATATCTCGTACTTTTTCAATTTACTACCTGTTTTGGGTAAGTGTGATGCCCTCTCACTACCTTTAGTGCACCTGCTGAATCTTGAAATTTCATTTCAGGAATTTGATCATTTACTGAATTCTCTCCTATAGAATACAACCATTTCAGACTATATTAGTATCATCATCATTAACCACATAAAAACTATCAACAAAATTATAGTTACCTATGGAGACTTGCAACTTTGGAATCCAGGTGTTGCATTGCATTGTGTTGTGACCTGGGATGACAAATATGAATCCATCAAATGGTTCACTTGGTATTTTTATTTTCTCCACCATTTCTGCATCAATGAAATTATGTGTATCTCCTCCATCTACCAAAACTGAAGGTCTTTTTCCCAATATCACACCCTTGCATCGAATAGTGTGATAGGGAGGCACTGTTGAAAGTACTGCCATTATTGCTTTGTCTGGTAAGGGATGATTTTATTCTTGTTTTCCTTATTCATTTGATGTCTCATATGTATCCTCCTGATCTGAAATGTTATCTTATTCATTGATACCCCCCTCATACTCATCATTATCAGAAAATACTTCTATGCATTGAGCTTTTCCTTTAGCACATTTATGCCACGGTGTCCATGGTTGGAAGCCTGTAAAGCCAAAAAATTTCCTTCAAATTTCATCCTTGTTTTGTCTTTATTTCTTATTCTTTTCATATGTATCTATTTTCCAACTCTTCTTATCGGGTGCATCCTTTTTCCAAGGCTTTCTTTCAAATTTGGAGTTAGGCTTGGAAGGAAATCTTGTTCTAGGGAGCACATTTTGAACGTCTCTAGTCAAGATCATTGCATCATTTAAGTTAGTAGGCTTGTGTGATTTGGAACAAAAATACTAACCTTTCCATAGATACATCAGCCACCTTAACTGATAATCTTTGGAATTCCAACATATACTCAATAGGAGTCCCTACCTGCTTCAATTGTGCTAGTTATCTGAAAGACAATTCTGGATCTTTTTTCTCAAACCTTTCTAATACCCTATCAACAAATTCCCCATATGTTTTGACCTGATCATGACCCAAGGTTTTCAGTCCATGGAACCACCATTTATTGGCATCTCCCTCCAAGTGCAAAATAGTCATTTTTAAAGCACCTTCTTCCACCATTGGATTCAGCTGGAAATACACATCCAATTTATGCACCCAAGTGTTAGCAAAACTTTGAGATGAACCATCAAACATAGGAAGTGGCACTTTACCTATGGCACAATTAAATTATTTATTTTGGTACAGAGACTCATTTCCCTCCTTTTTTCTTAATTTGTTTTTCATAGTGAATTATTGTTCAAATGTTAAACTCCTCCTACACTCTTCATCCAATTTAGCCCAATCTTTTGGTATTATATCAATTTCAAATTGAATGTTAGTATCTTCATTGGGAATAATAAATTTAGGTGAAGTAGGCCTTGGTGTGATCTGTAATTCATGGGGTCTATTATAAGTTATTGTTTGTGAGAAAATGTTATCACCCATTGTCTTCTTTTCTGCTGATTTTGAACTACCACTATCTCTCGTTGTCCCTTTCCTTCCCATTTGATTGTCCATCAATTCAAATCCTTTTGTTATCTGTTGGAACATGAATAATATATTTTGTTTCATTTCTTCAAACAAAGTTCTTATAAGTTGGAGATACTCCATTTTCTCCTTAATGTGGTCTTCTCCCTCGTGAACCATAGTTTTAGTCCAAGGTGCCCCTTTTTTTCCCAATTCTTCTTCTACAAGCCAAGCACCTTCCAATTCAGATTCTAAGGATGATGGTTTATTACTTTGACTCCTATTTAACACCATAATGTTCCAATACCATGCTCTTATACCACTTTTAATGTCCCTTTTTTATTTTTTACTAAAATGCCCAATTTTCCAATTTTTCACAATTTTTCCTCTTGGCTAGTCTTCGTGTCTTGGTCTCCAAATTGGCCCAATTGATCCCAAATATTCAGAGAAAGTGTATGAATAGTATAATAACTTAATTATTATGTTCATTAATGTATTATTTCCCTCCAATAACTTCTGCAATTTTGTACTAAATTCTGAACGAGATAGATGATTTTATTAGCAATTTTGGGGCTCAAATCCCCCTCGAGTAATTGCCGGAATGGCCTCCCAAATGTACAGAAACCCACTGAATTGTATGTGTATAGGACATAAAAATGGACTCATATTCTGAATCAATCGAACTCCCATGGTTATTATCACTTCCTTCAATCAAATATATAAAAACTAGTTTCGAACCCTTGGGGAAATGAGATGCAGTTTAATCCAATGGTTATGGAATTCAACCCAACGGACACAAAATATTAGTTAATGAATATTAAACCTAAAATATTCTTCATTTAAATTGCATTCATGCATGAATAATCATTATTTTATGCAGCCATTCAAATCTACCAATATTATAAGAGCTTGCAACAAAGAAGTGGGAAATGGCACTGTTTCTTTATTACTAATCAAAAATACATAAAATATCTTGGCCTTTAGACCTGATAACTTTATGAATAGAGAGAGAATATTATTTACATCAGAATACAAAATTCTGGAGCAAGAGGAGCTCCCTCAAAAATATAAATGGCTCACCAAGTGCGCCTCTCTCCACCGAGATGAAATATGGTGAAAGAATGTGAGATGGGAGGGGAAATGAGTTGAATCCTGAAGTGTCCACGAGTTTATATAGTTGAACCTGTATATTATAAAACAATTGAAGCTCCTTTAAATACATTAGTGGCCTCTCCAATCACCAATTAGGATGGGAATCTTTCACCCTCGAAATTGGCTCAAGCATGAGCTAGTCACTCACTAGCTCTCTCTCTTCACAACAACAAATTTCACAATTGATAAAAAAAGCCCCTTCTCATGGATGCTCCCTGTATTTTATAAACATTAATGGTCTCCTCAGATTCCAAATACATCCATAAACCAAATCCAATTCTAATTTTTGTGGCTGCTCATGTTATGCCATGTGGCCTCTCTCTTCACCTTCCATCTTCTCCCAAATTGAGTAGGAACCCATTGGGCTTCTCCAAATCACATGAGAGCTCTATTGGATGCTCTATTTCGACCTGATATGTTAGAGATGTTATATTTTAGCCTTAATATCTGACTTGTGTCATAACTTTCATATAATCTTCATCATTAGTGTTATAGATGTCATAAGTGTAAGGGGAATCTAGCCAAGTGTCCATGAAAACTCCCCATTTGGATATTCCTTGATCATGTAAGTTACAATTCATCCCAAATTCGACCTATGAAGTATATGGAAAAGTATATTAAACTTATATTCCATCCAAAACACTATTATTTCCATATATTTGAGATTGCAAGATCTGGATGCCATTTAACATAGGAATTCTAGCTTGAGTGGGCCCCATAGTCTCCATATGTCTCCATTTTTCCTAGCCATTTCATTTTTCACTTGCATTAATTTAATTGAACTTATTAAATAAATATATTATTCCTTCTAATGTCTAAACATCATTTATTAGATCCCTAATTAACTTCCCAATGTTTCCACCCAACCTAGGGAACTAGTAGCATTGATGGAATTTTCCCATTATGCAATTATTTTAAAATGGGGACATTAAATAAACCTATGGAAAAGTCCATTTTTGGAGTCTCCTTAGTCATTTCAGACTCTCTAAATATGAAACGATGAGTGAGTTTACCTTCTTAGGACTCATAAAATTAAACATTGAAGGACCCTTTTGGGGGATGAACCCCTCATTTCTTAGGTTCATAACACGCATTAGAATGGACTCATCCTCTGATGAGCTACACTGAGCATTTGTTACCCTTTTCAAGATCACTAAAAATAAAAGAGGTACTCATCCGTCGTGATGGGGAAATTAAGGGAATGAGGAATATATTTCATTTATATTAATGGCACCTTTTTGTCCACCTTTGAACATGGCACCTGTTTTCATTTTCATGTGAACAATTGGGTATTCAACTTGTCATCAAATCGATCCACTTTCATGAGTCATTTAACTCCTTTGAGTCAATTAGAAGAATCCATCGTCTTACCTTTGCATTATGTTTGGTTTTTGCTTCAATTAAGTCAATGATTCCAAGTCACTTGTTGTGTCATTCAAATTTCAAAGGGAGTCCTTACTACAGTCTACCTCTGCAGTTACTTTACCTTCCTTCAATCCAGTACTTATGTCTGAGTCATTCCTATGGTTATCCTATTACCATGATCACTTCAAAAACATCTTTGTTTCAAGTTTTGTGTTGATGATTGG
>LPNX010999497.1:44181-58490 GCA_001517045.1 Pseudotsuga menziesii
GTACCTTGAATCATGCATGCCTCAATGGAAGGTTTGCTCCATTTCGACAGTGGGCTTTCATCATTGGCCTCTGATCGAGAGATTCTACCTATTTTTTGACATCATCTTATATATTCACATTCAGAGGAATGTACTAGGGTACCTTGGGAATAATTGACATTAATGGTGATTTTCCTCGTATAAAATTGAGCACATAGATCTGTGGACCAACACACAACTCACAAGATAGATCATACAAGTTTACTAAAAAATTGAAGAATGAAACAGTGCAAAAATGGCTTGCAACTGTGAATGCTTTCATTAATCAAAAGTAATTGGATAATTAATTACAATGTAGTACAATGTATAAATATCCTCATGCAATTCGAATCCATGTGAGGAAATTCGAATTGGTTTGACTCTACTTGACTGCAAGGAAACTGAACTTGTATAAATCACTATCAAAGTTCAAAAACCCAACTCAAGTGTCTAATTCAGTATTAATTATCAATTAACTAATCTAACTGAATGTAACTGACTCCTAACTAAGCTTGACTATTCACCAACTCAACTCAACTAAAGGAGGCTAGTGTCGGCACTCCCAGTGGCTCCTAAATTGTAGGGATTAATCTAGGAGGCTCCTAAACTTATGCATGCAAGTGCAGTCAGTGGAAGTTGGACTCAATTAGTGTTCCCCACATTCTAGTAATGGGTACATGTGGCCCAATTAGGCCAAGTGGACCCAATGGTGCTAATGACTTAAAATAGCCTAAAAGGACTCCCAATTTAGACATAATTGAACAAATTGGAAACAGGGGGGATTATAATCCTAACACCCCCCCTTAATGCTAACTTGGAAAATTTGTGGTCCTGTTTAACTAATACCATAGGTCACCCATTACAACTAAGCAGAGTAACTGCTCAATACAAGGAACCAAGGAAAAAACCACATGGGAAAAAATCCCCCCCTCTAACTAAGCAGATAGAATCAGGATTCAAGTTTTAAAAACTTGAAAATTTGTTACTGCAACATTCACCTATGTGTTGTAGTGAAGCAGCATGCATGATGTTCTATGTACAGGTATCCTAGGGCCTAGCATGTAGACTTCTCCATATTCTACCAAAATGATGATGGAAGGAAGGAGGAATGTAACCTTTGCCTCTTTTTCGATGAAGAGGTGTATGATCCACTCGATTCTTCTGAAAGCAGTGTAACTGATAAGACCTTGCCATGTAATATCTCACATGAATTTTGTTGCATCTCTCTGAATGAGGTGAAATTACATGACATAGTGCAAGGTTCTTTGTATTCTGTGTGTCAGATGGATTTCCAGTCATCTTCCTAGCTCTATTCTTTTGAAAGCAGTGTAACTATCATACCTTGCCATGTGATATCTCACATGAATTTTGTTGCATCTCTCTGAATGAGGTGAAATTGCATGACATAGTGCAAGGTTCTTTGTCTTCTATGTGTTAGATGGATTTCCAGTCATCTTCCTAGCTTCCTGCTTTGGACTAAGGACTGGATCTGGATCTGAATCTCAATCTCATAAACTGATACAGTTGGTTCTGCAATACTAGTGGAAACTACAAAAGTAGATGAAATGTTTTTACGTCCCCTTTCAAGTGGTAGCTGAGAGTGCACTGGTTCTGAAAATGGAAAGAAGTGTGAGAACTCATATGCCTTGGAGGCATCATTTGTAGTACCCTTCACTATGATGTTCCCAATAGAGATATCTATGATATCCACTAAGTTGGGACCAAATATTACTCGCTTTGGAGGGCCAGTGTGAGTCATCTGGTATATAGATAACATATTTACAGCTAAGGAGGGAACATAAAGCACATATTTGAACTTTCCATGTTCAAGCTTGATAGAACCCTTCCCCTTGGCTCAAATTTGACTATTATTACCCATCTGAATACTAGGGCCATCAGAAGACTGTAAAGAAAATAATGATTCTCTAGATGCAACCATATGATTGGAAGATCTAGAATCAATGAGAAAGGCATGTGTTGTTGAATAGCTAGCCTTCAATGCATATCATGTCTCATCTTGTTCTTCATTTTCTTCTCTATGGTCATCCTTCCTTGCGCCAGCAGGTATAGTAATGTTATGTTTCTTCAGAAGAAGAGCCATTTCATCAATTGCTCTTCTCATATAGGAGCTTTCTAGATGAAAGCCCCTTCCATAGTAAGAACAAAGGATCTTTCCTTTGTCATTCTTCTTGCTTCTCTTCAAACCTGAAGGCTCATTTGACTGTTCTTTCTCCACAAGAGACTCATCCTTTTGCTTCCCCTTACTATTCGCAACCTTAGGTCCTCCAACAACTAAAGATTTATCTTTGGAAGATCAGATGATACCCATTTCTATTAACTTATCATGCTCATGGGTGAGAGATTCAATGAAGGCATTAAGAGTAGGCATCTTCCAATTTGTAGTAGTGAGCTTCCCTGAATGAAAGGTTGATACAAAGACTGAGTAGTCTACACCAAGTTTTGAGAGGATGGAAAGGATGACTTAATCATTCTCCTTCTCAGCTTTGTACAGCTTCAACTGGAACACCAGGTGCCTGAATTTGGTGAAGAAGTCATTTAGAGTTTCGAAACTGGTTGGATGAAGAGAAATCAAATCATTCTCTAGCTGATAGCTCCTCAGGTCATTTTTCTTATCAAACAAGGAAGCAAGCTTATCCCAAACCTCCTTGGTAGTATTCAATCCATTGATGTGGAAGAGAATATCTCTAGAGATTGAGAGGCACAAGTATCCATATGCTTCATCAAGCCTATTCCAGTATTTTTCTTTGTAAACATAATGAACCGGCTCTGCCTTTGTCTCCATTGTGAGTCTGAAGATTATTTTGGAGCGAAGCTGCATCTCCATGTCCTCCTTCCACTGGTGGTAGTTGAAAGGAGTGAGAAACTCCATTGGAGGGGCAATTGTGAATGCAGTGAAGGAGATTGAAAAACCTGTAAATCACACAATCAGACAGACAAAGTAAGGTTGACAGCCTGTAATTTTCAAAATTTCTTTACACCCGGCATAGTTGATCAAGAAAACTTGATCAACAATTCCTTTACTAGGGATATTAAGTGGTAAATTATCTGCTTCTAGTGCAATGCTGGAAGGAGCAATTTTGCTCAAAAAAATTTTTTGATCCAATTATGAATCTGTAGTAGGAGAAGTGCCTTGTCTTGTCAAGGCTTTGATACCATATAAAATTGAACACATAGATCTATGGACAAAAACACAAATCACAAGATAGATCAGACAATTTTACTCAGAAATTGAAGAATGAAACAGTGCAAAAATGGCTTGCAACTGTGAATGCTTTCATTAATCAAAATTAATTGGATAATTAATTACAATGTAGTACAATGGCTAAATAGCCTCATGCAATTCAAATCCATGTGAGGAAATTCGAATTGGTTTGACTCTACTTGACTGCAAGGCAACTGAACTTGTCTAAATCACTATCGGAGTTCAAAAACCCAACTCACGTGTCTAATCAAGTCTTAATTATCAATTAACTAGTCTAACTGACTGAGGTTGGTGAGTAAATGCACCTCACCCACATGCATAGCTATCGATAACTGAGTAGAACTGAATGTAACAGAATAGAACTGAAAGTAACTGACTCCTAACTAAGCTTAACTAGTCACCAACTGAACTCAACTAAAGGAGGTTGGTGTCAGCACACCCAGTGGCTCCTAAATTATAGGGATTGATCTAGGAGGCTCCTAAACTGATGCATGCAAGTGCATTCAGTGGAAGTTGGCCTCAATTAGTGTTCCCCATGTTCTAGTAGCTGGTACATGTTGCCCAATTAGGCCAAGTGGCCCCAATGGTGCTAGTGACTAAAACTAGACTAAAAGGACTCCTTATTTAGACATAATTGACCAAATTGGACAAGGGAGGATTATAATCCTAACACCTCTCACTTGTTAACAATATACATCAATAAACAGTAACCAGGTGGTTTCTTCCATGTTCGACATCAGGACATCTATTCACATGGACAAAATTGTACTTTTTGGAATTGGAATGAAGACCTAAATGGTTAGGTATTTGCTTGAATAGGTGTCTGTCTTCAGGATGAGATAGAGTATTTCTTGATTGACTGCATGGATCCACATTGTATGTTTGGTGGCTATGCTCAGGTTTGGTTCAAGATGAAATATATCTACTATGTATATTTAGTACTTATGTCCCAATTTGACTAATGTCGATCATGGATCTAAAGTGTATTATTGATAAGCATGACATGGTCATTATACATGGATCTACAATGTATTGGTAAGCAGCCATGATTTGAGTCAAATTTTTTGTAACTAGTCTTATGACAATTCTTTGCTCACCACTCTTTTACCTCTAACTCCAGGTTACATCTAGAAAATAATTTCACCTATCATCCCCTTCTAGCTTCATACTTTGGGGGCATTCTGTTACACCTGAAATTGGTCTCTTTGATCAATCCACTAAAGTGACTTGGCCAAGACATATTTTTAGATATTTTTTTCGATTTCTATGATGTCTCGTGCACCTTATCTCCTGACACAGGGCGTCAGACCTTATTGACGCATCTTTCCTATTGACATAGTGCATCGATGACACATGTTGCCTCAAGAAAAAGGGCATCGACATAGCTTACCCATATGCAAATAGCGTCAGTACTATCAAAAAGGTAAAAAAAGAATATTTCAAGAACCTTCTAGATGAAATTCCTCATGGAGGCTTATCACAACTACTTGGAATAGGTGGCACTCGAGCCCTTAGCCTCTAGGGATAATTCCTCACCTTCCTTTCAAAATATGTCAACCCTTTTAGGTTTCCTTTGGCCTATTTATACAATATTCACCTCATGGGTAAGAGGTATTAATCTTGTATATTGATCTAGGAACAAAGCATCAATATCATCAAATATTAATCAACAAATAACTCATGAAATGGTGTAATCGGTCTGCAGAATGAGTAGCCACTCTGTATTCACATAAAGAATGAAATGATTACAATTACAATGTCATGCTACAATCATGAATGAATGAGCAATTCGAATCCTCAAGGAGGTCATTCGAATTGAATGAGTGATTCTAGCTTAACTGACTGTAAGCCATGGACCACACTCAGTTAACCACTGATCAAAACCCTAATTGACTCAACCAAACCCTAACTGAAGCTGGAGTGCAATAAATGACTGAGTCTCAACTGAAAGAGATCAGACACATGTCATAGCAAGCCAACCATCAAGTGCTAGCGCTTCAATGACTCCAATGAGCCCAGATGAGGTTAACTGAAGTTGAACTGAACATTAGAAGTTGGCGGAGGTGCCCCTGTTGACTCCAGTTCATTAATTAATCATTAAATAATCAATTAAATGAAAGGAGGCACCTTCACTGACTTGTTTAACTGATTGTAACCACCAGTTAGCAATTAGGTGCATTAATATCACTCAGATCACCCCTGGAGTGCTCCAGTTAGCCTCCCTGAATGTAGGAGAAGGCTAAGTTATCCTCCTTTACTGAAGGTAGGCGTGGGTGTGACTGGATGATGACATTTAATGCTCCACTGATGTCAATTAATGTCAATAATACTTAGGATAGTGGTTTAACTAGGCCAATTTGACCAAAAAGAGTGTGTATGGTGGTAAATGTCTCCAACACCCCCCCTTAAGCTATACTCAGGAGGAGTTAGAAAACACAAATGCATAAAAATGCTAGGGCCCTAGAAACTAAGGCCATAGGTCAATCTGTACAATGCTGAAACTAAAACAATGCTCAAAACAAACTAAGTGAGGAAAAGAGGGAAAACCTAGTGGGAAAAACCCCCCCTCAAGCTTAACACTGAAAGTAGTATGAATCACCCTGATGAAATCACCCCCAATAGTGAATAGAGGTAAGTGAACTTCTTTTCTGAAAATCTCTCGGTGAAGATGTCTGCAATCTGCTCATCAGTCGGGCAGTATTGCAGAATGATGGTCCTATCATGCACTAGCTCCATGATATAGTGCATGTGGATCTCTACATGCTTGGTCCTCTACCTGGTAACTGGATCTGTGGAAACATTGATAGCACTTTGATTTTCACATAAGAAGACAGTGGACAAAGTATTGCAAAGATCAAACTCTGAAAGAATTCCTTGCAACCAAACTGCTTGGATGCAAGCATTCATCGCTCCTCGATACTCAGCCTCTGTTGAAGATAGTGCTATGGCAGCCTGCTTTTTGCTTGACCAGAAAATGGGGCCAGCACCAAACACGAATACATATCTAGAAGTATACTTTCAATCAATAGAATCACCCGCCCAATCGAAATCTGTGTATCCAACCAGCTCTAGCTCGAAGTCTGCAGCATTGTGAATGTCGTAGGTCCTGGTTCCCTGAATATACTGGAGGATCCTCTTGGATTCCTTCCAATGAAGATCATGAGGCTGTTGCATGTATATTGATACAGCATTCACGACATAACAAATATTAGGCTGGGAATGTGTCAAGTACAACAAGCTACCAATCCGTTGTCGATAGATAGTGCAATCCATGGGAGGTGTGCTTTCCTTCTTCAAGGCTGATCCCTGAAAGGAAAGGGAATGGTGCAGGCCTACAATAAGCCATGTTAAACTAGACTAACAAGTATGAAATTTATTTGTACTGAATGACCATAATCCCATCATAATTTTGCTCAATTTCGAGCCCCAAAAATTGTTTTAGAAGCCCCAAATCACTCATTTCAAAGGCATTGTGGAGAGCAGTTTTGATGGTTGAAATGGAGGCATCTGTGCTACCTGTGATCAGTAAGTCATCAACATATAAAAAAATTATAATTAGATGACCATCAGACTGCTTTAAATACACATTTGGATCTGATCTACACCTTTGAAATTTTTGCGAGAGAAGGAAGGCATCCATCTTGGAATACCACTCTCTTGGGGCCTGTTTTAACCCGTATAGTGACTTCTTTAGCTTGCAAACCAAAGATCGATCAGTGATGTATCCCTCAGGTTGCTTCATGTATATCTCCTCATGAATATATCCATGCATAAAGTCTGACTTAACATCCCTGTCATGCAATTCCCAGTGCTTGGATGCTGAAATTGCCAAAACAAGGCGGATGGAGTCCATTTTTGCAACCGGTGCAAAGGTCTCATGGTACTCCACACCTTGGACCTGAGAGAAACCTTTTGCCACCAGAATTTCCTTATATTTGTAGGTGCTTCCATCAGTAGAAACCTTGGTCTGAGACACCCACTTGCATTGAACCAATTTCCTTCCCGGAGGAAGACAAACTAGCTCCCAAGTAGTGTTTTTCTGAAGAGAATTCATCTTTTCATCCATGGCAACTTGCCATCTCGGATCCTTCCGAGAATGATAGTAGGATTTTGGATCTAAACTAATCATCAAATAGCAAGTTTCAGACATCAAATTATCACGACAAGAGAGCTCAATACCTGCTCTTTGGAAATCAGACCGGGTTCTCCTTGGATCATCTGGATTTCCAATGTTGTCTCCTGCAGAGGAGAGTGTCTGTCGGGCCCATGTAGGAAGATGATTTTGAACTTCAGTTTCTGATTCAGCATCTGATGATTGCTGCACACTGATATCAGAAATCAGAGGATCCAAATCAGGGTCATCACCCCCAATTTCATCATCCAAATATTCAGTAGAATAGGAAGGAAATTCAGCAGTTTTCTCCTTCACTAGTTCCACCTCTTGAAGAGGCTCATCGAACTTGACACTTATCTCGATGATGATCTGTTTGGTATTGATATCCAACAGATTGAAACCTTTATATGCATCAATATTCCCAATAAACAGACATTCTATGCTTTGCGGTTGCAAAGCCCTTCTTTTATCAAGCGGAATCCGGGCCCATGCAGTGGACCCAAACACTCGTAGGTTCGACACATCCGGCTTGTGTCCGAAGTATGCTTCGAAAGGGGTCTTCCCTTTCATGGAAGAGTGTGGCACCCTATTCTGA
The DNA here is from genome assembly GCA_001517045.1 of Pseudotsuga menziesii. Taxonomy (NCBI): domain Eukaryota; kingdom Viridiplantae; phylum Streptophyta; class Pinopsida; order Pinales; family Pinaceae; genus Pseudotsuga; species Pseudotsuga menziesii. The sequence continues at coordinate 52,132 of LPNX010999497.1, forward strand.
ATGTATGCTGCAGCATGCATGGCCTCATCCCACAAATTTTCAGCAAGCTTCTTGGATTCCAACATACAGGTGGTCATCTCCTTGAGAGACTGATTCTTCCTTTCCGCTTCTCTGTTCTGCTGGGGAGTGTAGGGGATTGAATGTTGGACCTGAATACCACTTTGGGAGAATATGTGCAGAAAATAATTACTAAAAGACTCCCCTCCATTATCATATCTCAAGATCTTGATCTTAATCCCAGAGGCATTTTCGATCAAGGCCTTCAATTTAGAAAAAATTTCACATACTTCAGACTTCTTTTTGAGAAAGAACACCCATGTGTACCTTGAAAAATCATCAATAAAAGTAAGAAGATACCTTGATCCATTCATGGATGTGATAGGCATCGAACTGCTGATATCAGAATTTATCATCCCCAATATGCACGTAGCTCGGTTTTCCTTCCCGCTGATCGAACTTGTGCTTAGGGTGTTTTCCAATCACACTGCCCTTGCAAATTCCCATGGTTGCCTTGATGACCGGGAGGACTTAAACCATGGAGTGTTTCTGTAATTGCTGAAAATATTTGAAATTAAGATGGCCAAACCTCTCATACCACAGCCTACTAACCTCATTCACATGAGTTAGCAGAGTGGTGGGCTTTGCATCCGCAACAAAGTGAGAGAACTCATAGGCTTTTGCATGATGGTTTGCAAGGCCTTTAGCAATGAGTTTCCCAGATGCAATTTCTGTTATCTCAACATAATTTGGGCTGAAAGGAACACTCTTAGGCACTCCTGTATGTTTCATCTGATAGAAACTAAGGAGATTTGATGCCAGAGACAGTACATACAAAACATTTGAAAAAAAAACCATTTTCAAGATCAACAGTACCTTGTCCTTCTAAAATGATGGTGGAGTCATCTCCCTTGTGGATGGGGATGGATTTTCTAGTCTCCAAGGATGAAAAGGAGTCTTTTTCAGCCATCATGTGGTTTGAAGCTCCAGAATCAATCAACAGTGCTTTGGACTTCGAAGTTCTTTCCATGAGGGCATGACCTTTTTCATGCGATGGTTCCCGATCTTGCTGATCTCTCCTCCGAAAGCTCTCCGAAAGATTGATGTGATTTCTCTAAAGGAGAGAGGTTGCATCATCAAGCTTCTTCTTCATGCAGGCATGTTCAGGGTGGAATCCCTTCCCGCAATAAGAACACTTGATTTTTTCCTTTCCATGGTGCCCTTTTCCTTTGTTCTTCCTTGAGCCGGAAGACTCATCATGATGCTGATTTTCAACTCTAGGTTTAGGAGCATCAAATTTAGTTTTTGGATTTTTCTGTTGCTTTCCTTTACCCTTCAGATATTTTGGCCCCGAGACATGAAGGGCTTGATCATGGGAGGATATGTTGATCCCCATCTGGACAAGCTTGTCATGTTCACATGTTAGGGACTCAATGAAGGCATTGAGTGTAGGCATCTTCCATCCAGGGGTTGTGAGCTTCCCCGCACGAAATGTAGAAACAAAAACTGAATAATCAGCCCTGAGTTTGGAGAGTATGGTGAGGATGAGCTGATCATCCTCCTTCTCCACTTTGCATTGCTTCAAGAGTAAAACAGTATGCTTGAACTTTGTGAAGAAATCATTCAGAGTCTCGAAATTGGAGGGCTGGAGAGACATGAGTTCATTTTCAAGCTGGTAAACTCTCAAGTCATCTGCTTTCCATATAGAGTTTCCAATTTGTCCCATATTTCTTTTGGAGTATTCAATCTTACAAGATGGAAAAGAAGATCTCGGGAAATAGAGAGGCACAAGAAACCGAAGGCTTCGTCCTTCTTGTTCAAGAATATTGATTTTTCTATGGCTGAACCAGGCTCATCTTCAGTGTCCATGTTGACTCTAAAGAGTCCTCTGGAGCACAGTTGAATCTCCATATCACCTTTCAATGAGTGGAAATTGTATGGAGTCAAGAGATCTACTGAGGAGGCCATCTGGATCTGCTGGAGCAAATGCTTCACCTGTAGAAACCTGAAAATCAAAACAGAAAGGGCAATATAAGGTCGGATAGCCTACACATTTTAGTCTTTCATCATACCCATCATAGTCAATCAAGAAAGCTTGATCAACAATTTCTTTACTTGGGGTATTAAATGGTAAGCCTTGGCTTCTGGTGCAGTGCTGGATTTTTGAGCTATTGCTCAAATTTCATGCAGAAAACTGTCAAAAAGCTTGTTTTTGAGAGATAGAGCTTCGTCTCGTCGTAAGCTCTGATACCATATTAATCTTGTGTATTGATCTAGGAACAAAGCATCAATCTCATCAAAGATTAATCAACAAATAACTCATGAAATGGTGTAATCAGTCTACAGAATGAGTAGCCAACAAAGTGAGAGAACTCATAGGATTTTGCATGATGGTTTGCAAGGCCTTTAGCAATGAGTTTCCCATATGCAATTTCTGTTATCTCAACATAATTTGGGCTGAAAGGAACACTCTTAGGCACTCCTGTATGTTTCATCTGATAGAAACTAAGGAGATTTGATGCCAGAGACAGTACATACAAAACATTTGAAAAAAAAACCATTTTCAAGATCAACAGTACCTTGTCCTTCTAAAATGATGGTGGAGTCATCTCCCTTGTGGATGGGGATGGATTTTCTAGTCTCCAAGGATGAAAAGGAGTCTTTTTCAGCCATCATGTGGTTTGAAGCTCCAGAATCAATCAACAGTGCTTTGGACTTCGAAGTTCTTTCCATGAGGGCATGACCTTTTTCATGCGATGGTTCCCGATCTTGCTGATCTCTCCTCCGAAAGCTCTCCGAAAGATTGATGTGATTTCTCTAAAGGAGAGAGGTTGCATCATCAAGATTCTTCTTCATGCAGGCATGTTCAGGGTGGAATCCCTTCCCGCAATAAGAACACTTGATTGTTTCCTTTCCATGGTGCCCTTTTCCTTTGTTCTTCCTTGAGCCGGAAGACTCATCATGATGCTGATTTTCAACTCTAGGTTTAGGAGCATCAAATTTAGTTTTTGGATTTTTCTGTTGCTTTCCTTTACCCTTCAGATATTTTGGCCCCGAGACATGAAGGGCTTGATCATGGGAGGATATGCTGATCCCCATCTGGACAAGCTTGTCATGTTCACATGTTAGGGACTCAATGAAGGCATTGAGTGTAGGCATCTTCCATCCAGGGGTTGTGAGCTTCCCCGCACGAAATGCAGAAACAAAAACTGAATAATCAGCCTTGAGTTTGGAGAGTATGGTGAGGATGAGCTGATCATCCTCCTTCTCCACTTTGCATTGCTTCAAGAGTAAAACAGTATGCTTGAACTTTGTGAAGAAATCATTCAGAGTCTCGAAATTGGAGGGCTGGAGAGACATGAGTTCATTTTCAAGCTGGTAAACTCTCAAGTCATCTGCTTTCCATATAGAGTTTCCAATTTGTCCCATATTTCTTTTGGAGTATTCAATCTTGCAAGATGGAAAAGAAGATCTCGGGAAATAGAGAGGCACAAGAAACCGAAGGCTTCGTCCTTCTTGTTCAAGAATATTGATTTTTCTATGGCTGAACCAGGCTCATCTTCAGTGTCCATGGTGACTCTAAAGAGTCCTCTGGAGCACAGTTGAATCTCCATATCACCTTTCAATGAGTGGAAATTGTATGGAGTCAAGAGATCTACTGAGGAGGCCATCTGGATCTGCTGGAGCGAATGCTTCACCTGTAGAAACCTGAAAATCAAAACAGAAAGGGCAATATAAGGTCGGATAGCCTGCACATTTTAGTCTTTCATCATACCCATCATAGTCAATCAAGAAATCTTGATCAACAATTTCTTTACTTGGGGTATTAAATGGTAAGCCTTGGCTTCTGGTGCAGTGCTGGATTTTTGAGCTATTGCTCAAATTTCATGCAGAAAACTGTCAAAAAGCTTGTTTTTGAGAGATAGAGCTTCGTCTCGTCGTAATCTATGATACCATATTAATCTTGTGTATTGATCTAGGAACAAAGCATCAATCTCATCAAAGATTAATCAACAAATAACTCATGAAATGGTGTAATCGGTCTACAGAATGAGTAGCCGCTTTGTATTCACATAAAGAATGAAATGATTACAATTACAATGTCATGCTACAAGCATGAATGAATGAGCAATTCAAATCCTCAAGGATTTCATTCAAATTGAATGAGTGAATATAGCTTAACTGACTATAAGCCATGGTCCACACTCAGTTAACCACTGATCAAAACCCTAATTGACTCAATTGAACCCTAACTGAAGCCGGAGTGCAATAAATGACTGAGTCTCAACTGAAAGAGATCATACATATGTCATAGCAATCCAACCATCAATTTCTAGCATTTCAATGACTCCAATGAACCCCAATGAGGTTAAGTGAAGTTGAACTGAACATCAGAAGTTGGTGGAGGCGCCCCTATTGACTCCAGTTCATTAATTAATCATTAAATAATCAATTAAATTAAAGGAGGCACCTTCACTGACTTGTTTAACTGATTGTAACCACCAGTTAGCAATTAGGTGCATTAATATCACTCAGATCACCCCCAGAGTGCTCCAGTTAGCCTCCCCAAATGTAGGAGAATGCTAAGTTAGCCTCCTTGATTGAAGGTAGGCGTGGCTGTGACTGGATGATGACATTTAATGCTCCATTGATGTCAATTAATGTCAATAATAAATAGGATAGTGGTTTAACTGGGCCAATTTGACCAAAAAGAGTGTGTATGGTGGTAAATGTCTCCAACAAGAGGAGGTAATAAAACCAAGAGAACACATTCATGTTGTTGGAATCATTCTTGGTATAGGAGGAAAAAGAGTGTAAATGTGAGTGAGGCTTGTAAATTTTGTAGTTTGTACATGAAAATGATGTCAAAGGACTTATGAGAACGAGGCTTCAACGTTAATGCTTCGGTTGTAGCTTCCTCTTATTATGTTATTAATGAAAACATGTTCTCATTTTCCATGAACAATTTGTGTCAATATCAATTGTTCATTACTTTTCACCTTGACTATTAGTATAGATCTTTGGATTATCTTGTTGCTTTCACCATTTTTTCTTGTTCTACATGTTCTCTATAGGTACATATGACTATGAAAGGATCCTTGAGACAAGGAAAACCTTCAACACTGAGTTAAGGAAATCTTGACATTCAAGTAGTTCCTTTAACTAGGAAAAGTATGCATTATTGTCTCTTTTTGTTCTAGATATGATCCATGCAGACTAGGGGAACAATCTATGTCTGCACTGATTGAAAATTCTTGGTATCAACAACAAAAGTGATCCAATGAATAATAGATTATTTAATCAATAAATTGACTGATTATTACAATAGTAATACATCCTTATAAATGAAAATTGACTTGGTGGAAGATAAATCGTGCTAGCTCATAAATAAGGCTTACTAAATATGATAAACCAACATAGGTGGCTAAATCACTTTCCAAATCTGTCAAGGACCTCATGAATTAGCTAAAGCATTAGTTAGCTATCATGAGTGATGGAAAAAATCGAGGATGGGTTGGAAACAAAAGATAGTAGTTTCCTAGTTAACTAGATTTACCTTATCCAGTGAAACATTGGAATAAAGCAGGAAAAAGACATAATCTACAGGAAGGTGCAGTTACTACATCTGGAAGTCAATAAAGTGGGTTGGATCTAACCAGAATCAAGATAAAGGCGCTCCTGGGGTGTATATGGCAAGTGTTGACCAAGTGGTGCAATCGAATTCCAACTATCTAGGTTAGTGTAGACACTGAGAGGGGGGGTGAATCAGTGTGCAACCAATTTTAACCTTTTCACAGTTTATCAGGGTTAGCCACCAATTCATCAATTCATTACTCTATCATAAATATTTCATAAACATCTTCCAGAACATCATTCACAAATCAAAAGCAGTTAAACCATCAAGAGCCATAACACAGAAGAACACATCATATGAATTTGTAATCTTTTTGTATTATTTGTTCGGCTACAACCGTTAGGCGAAATCAGCACCTACTGATAAATAGAGCACCTGCTCTTTATCCAGGTCCCTGCCTGGTTTTCTTAGGCCCTGCTAAGAAGTGACTGAGGTATCCTAACCTCAAAAGCAAGACAAGCTTGCTTTTACAAACAGTATACTTGTGTCACACAAGAAATCTCTGATACATCCAAACTGCTCATCCCATCAACTCTTCTGTACTACTGCTCACCGCTGCTCATGAATCTGCTGGTCAACCTGCTGTCGAACAAGCACATCATTGCTGCTGGTCATCTACTCATTAACCATGTCATCTATACTGCTGCAATACTACAAAGTCTGCTCTTCAATACTGCCTGTTAAGTCATCAAACACAAAGTTCTAATCATCATCAAGTTAGTACATC
>LPNX010999503.1:0-54177 GCA_001517045.1 Pseudotsuga menziesii
GAAATTACTCCACGGCTGAAGGATACCAGCAATTCTCTGCAAACTTTAACGTCCCAGTCAATCCACGTCTCTGGAATTATATCTGGAACAATGCAACGCTGGCCAAGATTGATCTCTTCATCTGGACACTATTGCATGGTAGAATACTCACGGGAGAGAATCTGGAGCTGAGGGGGCTCGCTGGCCCTTTTAGATGCTCGCTGTGTGCTGGAGCGGTTGAAAATATCAGCCATCTGTTTTTACTTTGCCCATATGCCATTTCAGTGTGGAATACGGTGCTGGATCGATGGGGGGGAGTGAAGTTGCCGGATAGCATACATGATTGTTTTACTCACTGGGAAAGTCTTTATCAGGGAGAGCTAAACCAGAAATGGGGAGTGAGAACCTGCTGGCTTAAAATCCCCAAATTAATCTGCTGGTGTTTGTGGAATGAAAGGAATTATAGGATTTTTCAGGAAAGGAGTCAGCCTGAATGGAGGACAGCCATCAAAATACAAGCCTTGCTAGCAGAAGTGATCAGTACTTCCAAGATTCCCAGCAACAAAGGAAGTATGACGGATAAAGAGAAAGAGTGGATGGAGAGCCTCAAGCCCCCGGCAGTGAACATTGTTGATACAAAAAAATTGGAAGCCTGGGAAATCAGGATGGATAATTCTCAATTCGAAAATTGGCTAAAGGAAAGGAAAATTTTTAAGCTATTCTTTGACTGGGCTTCCAAAGGGAACCCAGGAATGGACGGGGGAGGGGGAGTCATTGTCAATCCTGATGGGGTTGTTGAAGTGGAATACTGCTGGAATATTGGTCATGAAACCAATAATATCGCTGAAGCCTATGGGCTTTGGCAAGGAATAAAGCTGCTGCTGGATAAAAGAGTGGAAGAGGTAATGGTCTTCGGGGATTCCAGGGTTATCATTCAGGCTATGAATAGCAGAAAGAAGTGCAACAATAACAGGACAGCAAGACTAATAAGGAGAATCAGATCCAACATCAAACTGTTCAGAAGTGTTCGCTTTCTCCATATCCTTAGGAACCTGAATGGCTTGGAAGACACTGCAGCCAATAAGTCCATAGCCTTGGGACTGCATGATCTATCTGTGAACCTGGTTATTAGTAGTATCATCCCTCCCTAGGTCCTCGGAAAGCCTCCGATTGAAGGAAGTGGTGTCTTGAATGCCTGCCGTATTGTATTCTTCTTCAGTGCTTCTTAGCTGAGTTTCAATAAAATCATAACCGTTTTTGTTAAAAAAAAAACTTTGACCATTGGCTAAAGTTTTGACATGCTACTCTTATGGATTATGTAATTTAAACATAACTTGATTTTATATAATTGTAAAGTATTGACATATTTCCATGTAAAAATATAAATATAAAGTATTTTCATAACTTAACTTTGTTTCCATAAAAATATATTTAAACATATTATTAGTGACCTCTTTATAAATATGTATTAAGTATAATTATTAAAAAAAAATATTAATGAAGAGCACACCTTGCAAATAGACATCTTAAAACATGATAAAAATATAAATATAAAGTATTTTCATAACTTTGTTTCCATAAAATATATTTAAACATATTATTAGTGGTCTTATTATATATGTATTAAGTATAGCATGAGTGGGCCTAATGGTTAAGAGCATGTTTTTCTTCCTATGATTTAATGATAGGAGTATCAACAAAAGTTTTTGCATGGTTAATTTTTTAATCCTTGAAATGAATCTCTGTTAGTAATAGTCATTTAACCTGATTCAAGGGTGGGAATATCTTTAGACGTTAGGTTGCTATTTAACAATGCAATTGGTCTATGTTTTGAGTGTGTTTTTTAAGTTTAAATTTAGTTTTTCAATACCCTTCTAAAGGTAAGTTGAAACTTTTAATGAGGTTGTGCTTTGATGTTACAAGTTTTTTCATTTCATTGCATAAGATTTAGGAACAACAATCTAAGTGCAAATGGATCAAATTGCATTATATTGTATCATTTGAATTCAATATGAGTATTTAAAAGGTTTATGGAATGTATCATGTGAAACTTTTAGAGGTTTTTTTTAAAGGATATTAAGTGAGGCTTTAGCATAGTTATCTAAAGATTTAAGAATAAATGAATGAAATTGCATTATATTGTATAATTTAAATTCAATATGAGTATTTAAAAGGTTTATGGAATGTATCATGTGAAACCTTTAGAAGTTTTTTTTAAAGGACATTAAGTAAGGCTTTAGCATAGTTATCTGAAGATTTGATTCTTAAATCTTTGTTGGATTTTTACAATAAATCCCACCAGACATTAGATCAGACATTAAATTGATTTTTATTTTTATAAAGAAACAATTTTATTTATACAAAATTGTAATTTTAATAAACAAATTTAAAATATTTAACCTTAATATAGTATGAATCTTTAATGAAAGATTTTCTTTTAGTTTGTTATCAAATTTGTTCTTTGATTCTATTATATAATATTTTTAGCTCACGCAACCACATTACATTGTACCATTCAGCAAGAATCCACAAACTATTGAAGAAGAGAGAAAACAAAAAGTAGTTTCTGAAAAGGAAAAACAAATTAACGGTTTTTACAGGCCTACAGAGATCTTGGAGAAGCTGCAGATTACGTTGGGTGAAGTACTTAAATCCAAATATCAAGAAAGGAAAAATTTCAGAAGATGAAGAACAACTGATTATCAAAATGCACAGACTTCTAGGCAATCGGTACAATAAAGAAAAGAAAATCAAAGCAAACCCAAGTCACTGGAATTCAGGGTATTGCATTTCATTATGTTAAACATAATATCTTTTTGAGATTTATAATTATTATTATCTTGCTTTATAAAATAAATTAATTTAGAAATGCCTGTAAGTTGGATAATTTGGGCACTAGCCTTCATCTTTCTATTCTCTTAATCATTCCCAGACTTATCATATTGCAGGCTCGTTATTAAAGCAATCCAGCAATTCCAAACAACCCCAACTTAATAATAAAAAAGGTCTATATTGTGTGTTAAAGGATATTGATGATAGATTGTTTATTTTGGTGTCATAACTTAAATTTATTGATGGGAAACTCGATGATTTCATAAGTCCCTCCTGATAAGTTGGTTATATAGCTGCTTCGGGCGACTTACTTTGTGTGGTCGGAGCTAAGTGTTTTGCATGTGGGATATCTATCTATTAAATGAGCCCGCCACTTGCTAATTGGAATTACCTTACCTCCACTCCGTCGTAAGCTTACTACTTTTGGTTGGAATTTCAAATGTTGTCAAAATTGCCGGTAACAAACAAAATCTGAAACGTTTTCTATATTCTAAGCCAGATTTTGACGGTCTCGGCAAAATCTTAGTTGTATTTGATGGGTAAATTAACCCATGATGGGAATTTACCCGTCAAATTCCATAAAAAATAATACAGTAACTACTACATACGCTACCTCATCAATATCACGACTCGCGAGCTCCAAATCACTGCATTTACATTACGTACGCTACCTCATCAATACATGAGCTCCAAATCATTGCATTTACATCACAGTTAATGCACAATATTCCATTTCTATGATTGAATTTTGATTCATATGAATTGCAATTGAGAATTCGACCTTGGGTTTCTCATAGTTGGCATTTGATATGAGTAGGTACCTTTGATTTTTTACTTTAATCTCTCGTCGATGATCTGATGTCTAGACATTTTCAGTTATATAAATTTAGTGTTCTTAGTGACCGCAAAATTTTAGTTAAAACAGGAAGAAAAATTAAGATAAAGAAACTGCCAGTACCATAACTCATCCCCACCACGTGTTGGCTAAAGACGGAATGTGATTCAGCACCACATCTGTTCAATTACATGTTTCATTTTATTTGATCAATTTCTATGAAGTATGGTTAATACCCAAGAAAAAAAACCAGAGGAAGTCCCGGGTGCATATGCATGAGAATACCTTCGTGTTCCGTGTGCATTAAGACACCCGGGGTCTAGCCTGTCACAGTCCATCTAGAGCGATATCACTAGTTGAATTAAGAATTAGCTAATTGGAAGAGTCATGGTTGATGCTCATTAACCAAAGCTTAGAGAATAATTCTTGCTAAATTTGGATGGAATCTGTTTTATGCAAACATTCTCCTTAAGCTTTTAGACATTTATATTGAATTTTTCTTCCCCAAAATTAGACCAAAATAAAATACAATTTTTTTTTACTGATATTTTTATTTATTTTTGATGAAATCTGTTTTATACAAACATTTTCTCTAAACTTTTAGATATTTATATTAAATTTCTTTTCCCTAAAGTTTGACCAAAATAAAATACATATTTTCTTTCTTACTGATAAGGCAGTTTATTCGAAGTGAAGCTGGTTGAAAGGATGGAGCGGAGCAATGAAACAGGTCCATCAAAACAATACAATAGGGTAATCCCTATTCCACTGTACCTCTTAGGTACCTGGTCACATTATTTGATTCTACCCAATGCACTTGGTAATTCTATTTTAAAAGTATCGTCAACCGGGAATCAGGACCTCCTGTGACTGAGGTTTTCTGGGCATACATGCATAGATAGTGGGGGATTGAGCCCTCACATCGAATACTAACTGGGTTTTTGAAGTCGATTTTGCTGATTTGATTTTAAAATTTTAAATTTAAAGAAAAAATGTCGAAATCGAGAAGATTCTCAGTCGTAGCTATGTCGAATTTTAGAATTCTTCTTCTATGACACTATTGGTCAGTTCGCGTTGATTTCAGAAACTCTTTAGTGAGTGAGTGAGGACTCTGGAAATCAACGGCTCCTCTAACTTGATATTTGAAACTAAAGATTCGAACTGAAGTCGCGCGCAATTATCGGTGAGAGTCCTAGAACTACACAGTACTGCTACAGGCATGCCTTATTATTATCAACTTATTCTTTATCTTATTAATTGATGTACAAGTGACGAAGTAAAAGAAGGCTGTCAAGAAATAATTTTTATAATAATTTGAGTCATTTTATTGTGATATTATACCTAAGTAATGAACAATCCTCTGTGGCTCATCTATGGCTTTAGAACAAGCTCATAGAAATATTTTGTGTACAATTGATAACAAGGACCTCCTTCGGTTGAATCGTTCATCTCTGTTGTGGAGCATAGTCTTGCATCTAATAATTTCGATTAAAGCTTTAAACTTTAGCAGGAACCTAAGACGTATAAAGTATAGTTCGAAAAAATGAAGCATTGGAAATTTGTTACCTTGGCAAGAACTCGGCGAGGATTGCAGAAAAAAAAGGCTTCTCTTTTCACAATCCACAAAAATCAACAACATCCTAGAAGCAACATTTTATTTAAGTCTACAAAAAATAAAAATAAAACCATAAATTATGACTGAAATCTTTATTCATTCAAAAATTTCATTGCAAAATTTTCTTGTAAAGCTTTATTTATTTAAATAATTATTGGGCTGCTTATGACTGTTTGTTTTTTCTTCACATCCCAATAGCATTCCCAACAATAATGCCATCTTTAAACAACTGAATGTTAATACCATATTCCCCAAGAATAAACGCATCAAGTTGTTAAATAATTATATAAATTACCATCGAAGGAGTTACCATGCAATAAAGAGTNAAAAAGAAAGCTAATAAATAATTATATATATATATTAATATGATAAAAGTTTAATTTTGATAAAAATAAATATTTAAAAGAAATTTATATAATAAACTTTTATAAAATTATATTTTAATATATAATTTATCTATATATATATATATCCTAATTTAATTATTTAAAGCACACCATAAAAAAATATCAAAATAAATAAATAAATGACACCATGAATAGTGTAGATATACCATTTTACAATAATTGTTATTTCTAAAAATTCAAATATATGTATATTTATATCATTTTAAAATTTTTATATTCCTTTATTTTTTTTATGTTTACATTATTTAAACAGATAAAAATAAAAAATTGAAAAAAAATTGAAAAAAAACGTTTTTCAACGTTTCAACCATCCAATTATAATGAGAAAAAATGATTTTTAAATGTCGTTCTTAAAGTATCGAATATCTCTTTTTCATGTTTCTCAAATATAATTTAAAGACATTTCCAAATATTATACTTAAAGATAACTGAAATTACACAGTGGATATCACATCGACTAAATTTTAACTTGATCTTCATAGTATTTTGATAAAAACCTCTTAGTTTTGCCAAGGAAAAAAATGTTTGCGGCGATTCGTGAAGGTCTCGAAATGAAACATTTTTAGAAAAGATTTTGAAATCAGGCTTTATTCACGATAAATCGAAATGAAATATACACTTACAAGTTACACTCTTTTGGTGTTTACACGTGATTTTATTGTAATATCATAAACAAATTGTGGACGGTAAAAAGAACTAACGAATGAATTAATGAATGTTTCTAAAAATTCCAGAAGGCTTTCGGTGGGAGAAACCGATAAAGCAAATAAATGACAGAACAACACTGGAAAGCAATTTGGCAATGGCCAGTTTACAACTTCTAGCGATTTCCGATATCTTGAGACGATGGATGCAACGAACGTACAAATATCATCTTCTCATCTTGGGACGATCGTTGTGCTGTTAAAAAAAAAAATGGGATGATTTCAGCCATGTCGGGGAACCAGATTTGTAGCTCTCTGAAGGTGTCATGGCATATTTCTGATCCAATTATCCCCGTCAATGAAACCCTGGCTCAGAAACGGTCCCCAAATATTATTCCTTTTCATATTAAACACTTCAATAGTCAATCTTAGAATCGAGGCCAGAAAACTTAATCATCCAGATTAAAAAAAGGGTCAGAGCTATGGGCATAAGATAACCAGGAGTTCTTCAGATGATCTCAAATTTCAATCCAAATTGAATCGAAATCGCCAAAACTTCAAAATGTATGCAAAGATGCAATGTTTACCTCTGAGTTATGCTGAGATTCCCCTTTAAAATCAGGTAAAGAGCAAGCAAGCAACTGGTATTCCTCATCCTTTTAAGTTGAAAAGCAAGCAACCAAACAACGAAGCCAGCGGAACAAAAAAAGAAAATGAAGGAGAGCTGTTTATAATAAGTACTTCATCGTCGTGCCACTCCCTCGTATACGGATCAGGCATAGAATGGCCGACCATTGCTTTTCAATGGTCGCGTGGCAATTGACATGCGCATGAGTTGAAGTGTGTCTTGGGCTGCATTGCTCAGGCAAAGAATTCTCTTCTCAAATAAATGAAAACCATTTTCCAATAAATGACAGTGGATTGCTTACGCCATTACGCCGTCGGGTCTTGCGGCACAAAGTCCTAGGCCTACGTCACTTTCAAAAAACGAATAGGAGCAAAGTTAAATGAATATTTAAATAATTCAAAAATTAAAAATTAATCCAAACTATAATACAAACATTTGAAAATAAAAAAATTAAATCTGCATGTTGAAATAATCTACCTAACCGATTCATATATATCACCTACGGTGACATAAAAAGAGCTTTTCCAAAATCAAAAAAATAAATGCAAACCAACATAAATAGTACCTAAATTTATACACAACAAACAAAGTCATATGAAAATGAGAATAATAGCTTGTTCTACACCTTAATATCCTTACTCATTTCATGCCCAGGCTAAGACGTTTAAGTATGCAAAGAGCAAGAAGCAATAAACATACCAAATCTATCAATTTTATGAAAACATTCAAAATTTAAAAACTTGAATCAATATGGACTACAAATCATCCACTAATAAAGAGAAAATACCAGTAAAGAAAAAATGAAAAATAAGAGCATAGACTAAAAGAAGAAATAAAGAATAAATTGTTGTATATATGAAAAAAAATACTTCCTCGTATCAAATATTTTATGTAAATTATTTAAATCTTTTTATGTGTAAATCCATTATAAAATAATGTTTATTTCAAAATCTTGATCTATCTCAACAGGGGATAGTTCAATCCTCTTATATGAATAAATTCGATGAAATTAAAATCAACTCCAAAAGTATCTTATAAAAAGTGTAACTCTATCAAAAATAATAATTAGTATATTTATATAGTTTGTGGTTAAATCATGTTGATAGAAATCAAATGGGTAAAAGTTAGTTATAGAATGAAAGACAATTTGGAAATATTTTTTTATTCGTTATATTCATATAGTTAAATGGGTTTCATGGCTAGTTATCCATGTCTAACTACATGTTATCACCAACATTCTTTATCCATTTATCAACTATCACTTATTTTATATAGGAGCTGTCTAACCAGGGGACTTTTTGACTTTCATGCTGTTTTTTTACCAAATCTGTAATTTATGTTGTTTGTTGGACGATTTTAGGCTCAGAAATGAAATCAAGTGATAGGATAACCTCCAACACCTGCACTATGTAAGATCTAGCAGTGTTTTTGGGACGTTTTGAAAATTCCATATAGATCCATAACAAAAAAATGATAAAAACTACTGAAATAAGAGGTCAAAAAGTCTCCTGTTTAGACAACTCTTTATATATATATATATATATATATTATGTCACATTCTTCTAGTTAGCTATCATGAACTGTTGATCATCCATTCATTAGTTATGAGTTATCCATGAATTGTTACAAGTTATCCATTCATCAACTAGCTACTAGTTATTATATAGAAATATTTTTATAATTGTTTATTTTGAATTTTAAAAAACTGCCATATAATAAACAGTACATTTTTCTCTTAATCCACCCAAATCTCAAATAAAACATTAATCATTGACAACTCTCCCACATTTCCAAACTACAATTTAACCTGGTAAACAAATAAAGCAAACAAATGAAAAGAATGGTGAAATTGTTGACATGTAAGTTACTGCATTATTCGATTTTCGCTGCTTTTCGTCTCCATAGGCCGTTACGAGATTGAGGATTCCCCGGCGAATTTTAGGGGAAAGGCAGTTAGATGCCCGATCTGAACGTGTGCAATTTGCATTTTTACTGCATCACTTTATTCAAAAGTCGAAATATTCCCTCCAAATATATGTGCAGGCTGCACGGCGCGCCAGCCGAAAGCCATGCGTCCTCCGTTCGAATCCCGTTAGAAATGCACATGGGAACTTTTGACCGAGAATCCGTGCAACGATTACTGCTGCTGCTAAAGTGTCAAGCCAAATCTCACATGATTCCCTGTTCTACTTTACACAAAGCATTCTGGGTGCGTGCCACCCCATTAACCCTTCGTTTGCTGATCCTTCATGTGCTCAGGGCTGGAGCTTAGTTTGTTGTATACGATGAAATGAATTGAAATGCTGTCCCTTAGCGTGGTTCGATCTCTGGTCCTGCGAAACGAGGCAAGCGAGCACGTTAACTCCATCACTAAGGCCTCCTCTTTGCTATATTTCTCCAAGCAGTTACCCAGATGGAGGAGAATCAGTGGCACCAATGCCTGCATTAACACCCGAGTGGGTAATGGTGGTTTCCCCTATTTGGTATTCGTTCCCACAGAAGAAGTCATCAGAGATGCGCTGCAAATGGCCGCCATTGCCAGGGACATAGGCATGGAGTTCTGCGGGGATTTGATCAATGGTCGCCTCATATATTCATGGCCCGCCATGGGCATCACCGCCCACGAATCTGTTTCTCTCCCCTTTCCTCGTATCGCGGATGCCCGGCTTCAGGAACTCCATGCATTCGCAAAATTGAGCAGAGGGTTCTTTAGAGTCGAAAACCTTAGCCTCCCACTTCCCCTCAGTAATTCTTATTCTGATTCTCATTCAACTTCCAGGAGGGGGACAGAGAAGGGGTCTGGGTCTTTGGGCATGAGGCTGAACAGGGAATTGATAGATAACATGGACAAGTTCACTAGAGTCATGACGGGCGCTGGATGGAGCATGTTCAAGCTTAAATCCATGGAGGAGATGTACTACGTTTACAGGAAGGTTGATTTCAAGCATCGGCTTCAATGGGACGGTTCGAACCCTAGACCTGCTCCTGCGTTCAGAGCCCGGGAGCTGCGGCTGCCGGAATTGAATCTTACCAGTGCTCCAACTGAGATCTTGGAATATGTTCTTCTCATGACGGATGATCTTTTCTATCTCAATCACAAACCTCCCTCTACTTCCTCCAGAAGAAGCAGCTTTCCTGCTTATATGAAAACCTAATTTATTATTAACATTGCTGCTTAAGGTCCACACCTACTTAAATAGATATATATATATATATAAATTATACATAAATTGTATTCAGTGTTCATCGATTGGGATGATTCACCTCTGTACAGGTGCGTTGTATATTTCTCTTCAGTGCATCTAATGAAGAGGATCCAAATCAGGATCTTTTTTAATGGCGTGCTTTGGTCTCTTTTCTCTTATTATTCTATTTTATTGTACTTTCTCATGCTTAGGGGTAAATGCGTTTGTGAATTTAACAGCATTTATTGCCTGTGTTATGTATTTTTAGGCTCTTCAATCTCTTACCATGGATTTGAATTACCTCCAATACCAGGCCTCTAAAACATGGACCTCGGTCAATCAGAAATTGCAGGTCAAGTTTTTAAACAGCTCATGTGTACAATTGAAACCCTGGAAAACGGAATTGGAGTTTTAAAAACTGCATCTTTATTTCTATTGAATTAATCTGAATCCTATCATACTTTCACACTTCTTTTAGGATCTCCCATTAAACGGCAGGTGTGGACCTATCAAGCTACGGTGAGAGTGTGGCGCCTAATAACGAACCGTGAGCTTAGCCAGCTCAAAATTAAAATAAAAACAACATTGTAGAGGGGTTACCATTCCATTTCAAGAATCTGTAGTAGGACAGGGAACTAATCTAGTATAAACCCTTCTAAACCTGGGTCTGACATGCAGATTGAGGTTGCATATCTTGAGTAACCGCATTTGATACAACAGCCATTTGTTTGTATGAACTCAAGATATGCTTCGTCAAGCTTCACAAGGTGCATATTGAATCCGGGTTTAGATGGATCCGGGCCAGTGTGCATGATCATTAGCACCTAATGCATCGTCTAGATTCAATGAACCATTACATGGGCACTCAGGCGCCGTAGAATGCACCTTAGATTCAATGAACCATTACATGGGCACTCAGGCGCTGTAGAATGCACCTTGTTTCTCTCTGTGCAAATAGACTTTCTAAAAGAAGACATCCATTTCATGTAGCATTCTGTTAATGCTGTCAGTCAGGAGTAAAGTCAGGTAAATAAAAAATTGTACAAATTGCAACTCTTAAAGCTGCTCCTGAGTCACTCTAAGAAACTTATTTGCCCTTATTTTAATTTAATTACGCATTCTGTTAACGCTATCTGTTAGGAGTAAAGTCAAGTAAACCAAAATTGTACAAACTGCAACTCTTAAAGTTGCACCTGAGTCACTCTAAGAAATTTATTTGCCCTTTTTAAATTTTATTTGCTGCAGTGCTCTGACATATCAGACATATCACTCTATGCGTAATTCTCTTGGACTGTAACAAAGATCTAGTAGCCCAATGTATTGTTCATTCTAAATGCAGTAATATCTGTACCAGACTCCCGGGAAAAGCACTAGATTCAGAAGCTTACCTTAAACAATGAGCCTTAGATTGCTTTTCAATGGGTTAGGCTTCGATCATGTACTTGGTTGTGTCATGTTTCCATCCTCAAAATGCCAGTTTGGTTGTTCATTTTGTAAATAGAAAGGATTATGGTATTTATGTTGGTGTCTGGGTTCTCTGTCAAAGCATTCCATCATCACTGATACTATGTTTTAAATGATCAGTATGATAAAAGGCAGTGTTATCGAGCTGTATGCAGTCAACTTCTTGTTTGTCCGATGGTGACAGTTTAGACCCTCTCAATATGTTATATCTAGCAGAGATCAGAGATTAAAATTGACAGAGTTCCCGTACAACTTATATTTTAGTAAATATTATATCTGGTAGATTAAAGGTTCTTGAAAAATTTATAATTTTCCTTTTAACTACCTTGTATCTGGTGTAAACTCTGTTAGTTCATATTTACATTGTACTTCCTGTTAGATGCAAATAAAGCACATGCTTAAAATTGACGAGATACATTTTTCTGCAGCGCTTCCATAAACAGTAAAATGCCTTACCAATAATGTTTAAATCTGCTCTAGGCAAACTGAATCAGAGTATATGCTTATATGGTGTGCCAGAAATTTGTGCATTATTTCTAGGCAGCACTAGATTTTGATATCTATAAGTCGTTGCTGCAATTTTCAGCCATGACTAACATGAAGTTGTTTGATATGGGTTTTTTTCCCAAATAGAAGATGCACAGCCTACGTTATCAGTGGTTTGCCTTTCGTAGGTACAGCAGGATAAGGATCCATGAGTAACTGATTGGAACTCTATGTTCTAGATGTTACCTGATTATTATTTGGAATTCTGGATCACAGGATGATAGGGTGTGCTTTTCAACTGTTCTTGTTGATGTATTTTTAACTTCGAAATGTATTCACTTGTATATCTTATGTCTTGTACCCCGATGTTTATTCCGGGAAGTGTCTATAATGTATTTGAGTCATGTCATGCCCCGATGTTCCTATCGGGAGGTTCTATAATGTAAACAAGTCATGTCAAGTCATTGTGGGTAACCTTCCTATTGTTCAAGGGTTAAAGTACCTGCAGTTCCGGGGCACTAGGGTTCTTAGACTCTCCTAGAGAAGTCGGCCCTAGTGAGTTATTGTCAAGTCGGGAATTAGTATAAATAGAGAGTGAGCCTCTCTATTTATCACACACTCATTCACACTCAGTTGTAGCGCATAACTGAGGAAGAAAAAGTTGCTGGGGCTAGAGAGGAAGAGGCTACTACTGTCGGGATATCATCTTACTGTTTTTTGGGGCTTTGCTATTGGTGCTGATTTTATCTCTGAGGAAGTTGCGGGGTTTTCTCCTTTATGGTTTTCTCGAGGAAAATCTTTGTGTTCATTGTCTTATGTGTTTGATTGCTGTGCTTGTTATTCTCTTAGTTAAGATCTTAAGTTAATGCTAGCTTAAATGATAAAAATCTAACATGGTATCAGAGCTAACCTGAGAAGAAGACACTGTGCAGTTGCGGAAACTAGGGCTTCTTATTCCTACTTTTTGGATCTCTCTCCACAGATTTTCAGCAAAAGAAGGTTGGGCTGACTCTTCTCCCCAGGGTGCATCTTTCTGTCGAAGCAGAATCTGATTCTGAGCATTTTCAGTTTTTGACCCGACACTGCTGTCGAAAATTAGGGCTTTCCACAGAAGTGGAATTTTTGAGTGAGCCCAGGCCTGGATTGATCTCCTCCTCAAAATCGAAGTTTAGAGATCAAGATCAAAGTTTTTGGTTGGACAGAACTTCGGGAAAGTCAAACCCTAATTTGCTCCTGCACCAGCACTACAGAAATTCAGCTCCAGATTCAGATCCGACATCTTAACCTAGTAAGATTTAAATCTTTTGTATTTTCATTTGAGGTTCTCAGTTAAGATGTCTTATCATACCAAGCTTGATGAAAAGCTTGAGGGCGCTGATAACTTCCGAGCTTGGAAGTATAGGATCTCCCTGGTCCTGGAAGAAAATGAGTTGGACTCCTACATCAATGAGAAGATTCCAGTTCTAGAGGGAGATGAGGTTAAGGCCTTACACAAGAAGAAGTTGGTTATGGCTAAGAGCATTATTACTGATTCTATCAAGGATCACCTCATACCACAGGGGTCCTCTCTAAAGACACCTAAAGCTATGTTTTATGCCCTAACCAAACTGTTTGAAGGAAAGAACATAAATCGGAAGATGACCTTGAGGAACCAATTGAAGAATGTGAAGATCCAGAATGTGGAGACCATACAGTGATACTTCACAAGGGTCTCCCAGATCAAAGAACAACTTGAAGCAGTAGATGAAGAAGTGGAGAATGCAGAGATTGTAATGACCACCTTGAATGGTCTCTCTAGGACATGGGACTCTTTCATTCAAGGGATCTGTGCCAGAAAGAAGTTAGTCAAGTTCAGCAGACTATGGGAAGAATGCTCTCAAGAAGAAGCTCGGATAGCAGCTCGAGAAGAAAAGATAGGAAGTGAAGATCAAATTCTCACAGTACAATCCAAGAAAACCAGATCTAGCCACCACAGAGAAACAAAAGTAGCTCTCACAAGAAGAAGGGAAACAAGAGAAGACATCATGCTCACGCTGCAGAGGATGATGAACCTTCCACAAAGAGAAACAGACAAGACAGTGATGATTCTTCAAGGGATGAAGAATATGTTCCGATTTTCGCTCTCATGGAAACTATCACACATGGCAGCAATGATTGGCTTATAGACAGTGGTGCTTCCAAACATATGATAGGATTCAAGGAACCCTTTGTGAAACTATCTGAACATGAATCACCTCACAAGGTGAAACTTGGAGATGACTACCAGTATCCAATAAAAGGTAGTGGTGAATCCTCATACAAGCTAGACTCTGGAAAGTCTATCAAGATAAAAGATGCATTGTTTGTACCTGGACTAAAGAAGAACCTCCTCTCCATATCTGCATTGGATGCAAAAAGAATGAGGGTTGCATTTGTAGATGGCCAAGTCCTCATGTGGCCAAAGGGAAAGTCTTTCGATGATGTAGTAGTGATTGGGGAACAAGAAGGAGGACTATACAAATTGAAGGGCCAACCAGAACGAGCTTTGGTTCATGACTCAGTAGAACCAAATGAGCTTTGGCATAGAAGGCTTGCACATGTGCATTATAGAGCACTACCACTTGCAAGCAAAGCTGTTGAAGGTCTCCCAGAAACGCAGACAAAACATGAAGGTGTATGCAAAGGATGTGCGAAAGGGAAGAACACAAAGAAGACATTTCCAAGTAGCGAGAGCAAGGCAAAAGGAATCTTGGAAATCATCCACTCCGATGTATGCGGTCCAATGTCATCCAGTTCACTAAGTGGGTATGTATACTATGTTTCTTTTATTGATGATTTTTCTAGAAAGGCATGGATATACTTTATGAAGAACAAAGATGAAGTATTCAGCAAGTTCAAGGAATTCAAAGCCTTGATCGAGAATCACACAGAAAAGAAGATCAAGACTTTTCGATCAGACAATGGCGGAGAACTCACATCAAATGAATTCAAAGAGCTATGCAAAGACTCAAGGATTAAGAGTGAGTTATCCACTCCATATAATCCACAACAGAATGAGATTGTAGAAAGAAAGAATAGAACGATCATGGAAGCAGCAAGGGCCATGCTTCATGATCAAGATCTTCCCATGCATCTATGGGAAGAAGCTGCCAGAACAACGGTGTATGTACAGAACCGTACTCCACATAGAGTACTCGAGAATAAGACACCTGAAGAAGTCTTCTCCAGCAAGAAACCAGAAGTCAGCCATCTCAAAATATTCGGCTGTCCTATATACATACACATTCCGAAAGAAAAGAGGATGAAGTTAGATCCTGAAGGGTATATTTGTGGGATACTCTGAAAGCTCGAAGGCTTACAGAATATACTTCCCAGGGTTTAAGAAGATCGACATCAGTAGAGATGTAACATTTGATGAAGATTCAGCTTACATCAAATCCAGAAAGAGATCGGCTGAAGAACCTGAAGAAACAGAAGCACCTAGAATTCATGATACAACCATGAATGAAGAAATCCAAGAAGAAGATCGAGAATTAGAAGAACCTCAAGAACCTGTGGATCCACCTCAGGAGAAGAATCCTCACAAGAGGAAACCTGCTTGGGTACGTGAAATTATCCAAGGCGCAGAAAGATATGGAACTTCAGAAGGAACACACAGAGGAAGAAAGAGAACTAGGTCCTGCTCCAGTTATGTAGCCTTGCTATGTGACATTATTGATAAAGAACCTTCCAACTATGAAGAAGTGGCAGAAAGGAAAGAATGGAAGGAGGCTATGATCGAAGAGTATCAATCAATCATGAAGAATGATGTCTGGGATGTTGTTCCAAGACCAGAAGGGAAGTCCATTGTAACTTCCAAATGGATCTACAAGATCAAGCATGTTGCAGATGGCAGCATAGAGAAATATAAAGCAAGATTCGTGGCTCGTGGCTTCTCCCAAAAAGAAGGAATAGATTATGAAGAAACTTTTGCACCTGTAGCTAGATACACTTTCATCAGATCAGTACTTGCTCTGGCTGCAGTGATGAAATGGAAGATACATCAGATGGATGTCAAGACTGCTTTCTTGAATGGTGTAGTAGAAAAGGAAGTGTATGTGGAGCAGCCACTCGGTTTTGAGACACATGACAGGGAGTCTCATGTGTGTAGATTGAAGAAAGCCCTGTACGGTTTGAAACAGGCACCCAGGACATGGTATGACAGAATTGATGGCTTTCTATCCAGTTTGGGCTTTACCAAGAGTAAAGCAGATTCCAACCTTTACTACAAGGTTGAAGATGGCAACCCAGTGATACTACTACTGTATGTGGATGATTTGTTTGTAACAAGTATAGATGGGTTGATTGCTGATACGAAGAGGAAACTTGCTGCCGAGTTTGAAATGAAAGACTTGGGTATGATGCACTATTTCCTAGGCATGGAGGTGTGGCAGAATGCGGATGGAATCTTCCTTGGATAAGGGAAGTATGCAGTGGAGATTCTGAAGAGATTCGGGATGATGGACTGCAAGGCCATAACCACACCTATGGCATCGAACCTGAAGCTATTGAGTGATGCTTTATCAAAAGCAGTTGATGCTACGATGTATCGTTAGATGATTGGGTCCTTGATGTATCTGACGAACACGAGACCAGATATTTGCTTTGCTGTGAACACCTTGAGCCAGTTCTTGACAGATCCGAGACATGTTCACTTGATTGTTGCAAAGCATATTCTGAGGTACCTGAAGGGTACAGTTGATTATGGGCTCAAGTACGAGGCAAATTAGAAGATAAACCTGGAGGGTTATGTTGGTTCAGATTGGGCAGGCAGTGCCATCGATAGGAAGAGCACTTCAGGATGCTGCTTCAGTATGGGATCAGGTATGATCTCTTGGTTTAGCAGGAAGCAGTCTTGTGTGGCACTGAGTACAGCTGAAGCAGAATATGTCGCAGCTTGTTTAGCTAGTTGCGAGGCAATGTGGCTGAGAAAGCTACTGTCTGATTTATTTGATCTCCAATTGGATGCCACTTGTATATATTGCGACAACCAGAGTTGTGTGAAGTTGTCGGAGAACCCGGTGTTCCATGATAAGTCGAAGCATATCGAGATCAAGTATCACTATATCAGGGATATGGTGCAGAGAGGAGTAGTGAAGCTCCAGTACGTTGCAACGGACGAACAGATAGCTGATGTGTTGACGAAGTCATTGGCCAGAGTGAAGTTTGAGTACTTCAGGGAGAAGCTTGGTGTTCTCTAGATTGAGGTTCCCTCCAAGGGGAAATGATGAGACCTAGAGCCATTCTGACATGGTGAGAGGATTAGGTTCCTTCCATGGTCAGATGTAAGGGCTGAGCCATTCTGTCATGGTGAGAGGATTTGGTTCCTTCCATGTCAGATGTGAGTGCTGAGCCATTCTGATGTGACTGTAGGATTGGTTCCTACATGATCAGATATAAGTGCTGAATGCCATTCTTGGAATGGAGGCACCTGGTCAGTTACCAAGAATACTCAGTCTGGGACTGAGGCCCATTTTGATATGACTGTGGGATGTAGTCTTACATGATCAGATATGAGTGCATGGCCATTTTGATGTGATTGAGGGATGTGTTCCCACTTGATCAGATATAAGGGCTGATGCCATTCTCTGGGAGAATGGAGGCACCTGGTCAGTTACCAGGAATCCTCAGTCTGGGATTGAGAGCCCTTTCGATGCGGTGTGTTCGCACATGGTCGAATGTAAGTGCAGAGCCCTTTCGATGCGGTGTTTTCGAACATGGTCGAATGTAAGTGCAAAGCCCTTTCGATGCGGTGTTTTCGAACATGGTCGGATGTAAGTGCAGAGCCCTTCCGATGTGGTGTTTTCGAACATGGTCGAATGTAAGTGCAGAGCTCTTTCGATGCGGTGTTTTCGCACATGGTTGGATATAAGTGCTGAGCCATTCTGGTGCAATGTGTTTACACATGGTCAGATGTGAGTGCTGGGCCTTTCTGACAAGATGAGGTCAGATGTGAGTGCTGGGCGTGCCTTTCTGACAAGATGAGGTCAAATGTAAGAGCTGGGCGGGCCATTCTGACTTAGGGTCAGATATAAGTGCTGAAGACCTACATGAAGGGTAGGCCTACAACCATCATGAAAAGGGCTAGCTCTGTAGAACTTCCTGTGACGAGAAGAATCGAGAGATAGCACCATTTTGAGATAGCACCAATGATGATGATCCAGACTTGATGATCCAAATCAAATGATGATCCAAATGTGATGATGATCTAGACCTGATGATGATCCAGATCAAGTGATGATCCAGATTTGATGATGATACAGTGATGATGATCCAGCAGTGATGATCCAGCAGTCGTGATGATCCAGATCCCGTGATGAAGAAGACTTAGAAGAAGACTTGAAGACGAAGATGACTTGAAGATGAATAAGACTTGAAAGACGATGATGACTTGAAGATGAAGAAGACTTGAAGATGAAGACAACTTGAAGATGAAGATGACGAGATGATCCAGTCGATACAGAGAAGAAGACCAGTGTTGAAAATTGTGTCGAAAGAATACCCTCCTAGTTAAGAGGGAGTGTTGATGTATTTGTAACTTCGGAATCTATTCACTTGTATATCTTATGTCTTGTACCCCGATGTTTATTCTGGGAAGTGTCTATAATGTATTTGAGTCATGTCATGCCCTGATGTTCCTATCGGGAGGTTCTATAATGTAAACAAGTCATGTCAAGTCATTGTGGGTAACCCTCCTATTGTTCAAGAGTTAAAGTCCTTGTAGTTCTGGGGCACTAGGGTTATTAGACTCTCCTAGAGAAGTCGGCCCTAGTGAGTCATTGTCAAGTCAGGAATTACTATAAATAGAGAGTGAGCCTCTCTATTTATCACACACTCACTCACACTTAGTTGTAGCGCATAGCTGAGGAAAAAGAAGTTGCTGGGGCTAGAGAGAAAGAGGCTACTACTGTCGGGATATCATCTTACTGTTTTTTGGGGCTTTGCTATTGGTGTTGATTCTATCTCTGAGGAAGTTGCGGGGTTTTCTCCTTTATGGTTTCCCTAGGAAAATCTTTGTGTTCATTGTCTTATGTGTTTGATTGGTGTGCTTGTTATTCTCTCAGTTAAGATCCTAAGTTAATGCTAGCTTAAATGATAAAAATCTAATAGTTCTGTATGTGGCTCATTTGTCACAGGTCTGAGACACCTTTTCCTTCAGCACTATAGCAAGATTAAGCTCCATTTGATTTTGAGTTGATGAGACACATGGTTCAAACATCAAACATAACATTGTACTAATGCTTATTAGGTGCCACTATTCTTTGCATGGCTTGGCAGGTTTGCACCAGCTACGGTGTATAATAATCTGCATGGTCTTGCGTCTTTCAGGAAGTTTGTATTAGACACGTATTGTGAGCTCGAATGCCCTAGTAGATGCTATAGGCCCTAGGGCAGCCAGGCCTTGAATACATTACATAGTGTCTTTTTCTCTTTTCTTTGGGCACAACCAACAAGGAAAACAATTACCCAGATAAAAGTAGTGTTCCACGGAGACTCGCCCCCCTCACTTCCCACGCCCCGGGGACTTGGGGGCTTTTTCCGAAACGTTTCCCCTTGTCCCCAATTTGGCGGAACTTGGGGAAACGCAGGGGGGAGCTCATCCCCCTGTTTTGAAGTGCACACCGGTGAAGTGGGGGGCTCCTAGGTGCTCCAGTGGTAATTTAACATACTGGTGGTAAGTAAGGAAAGTACCACTTTTGCTTAAATTTTTGACATTACCATTAATTGTTTCAGGATATTTGAGAGTGGTTCCAACCTCCTCGTCGGAGTTCATATGCGAAAAGTAGAATTTTAGATCCCATTAAGAATTCAACAGACTTTTTCAGGATTTCAGGATTGCAATGTTTCGATTGGATTTTATCATGTATGAGGTTAAAGGATTGTCATTTAATCAAGCACATCAACCTCTCTATGTACCTTGATGTTGGTGGTGCTGATTGTTAAACTCCTCTATCATGAACTAAATCAAAATGTACCCTTTAGTCAAGCAAAATCACTTATTAAGCATGATTTTTTTTTCTAATTCTACCTTATTTTAATGATTGGTTTAGGAAGTTTCATCAAAATTGTAGGGTGTTGAGTAATGTCCTTCGAGGATCAACTTCGAGATTCAAGGTAGAGGCAAGGGCTAAAAGCCTAGAGGAGGTGGGCACAGTGTGCTATTGATGAATAGGATCTCAATATAGGATTAATAGTTCACTCCTGCATAATTGTATGTTGGACTTGAAATCCTCAAATAATGTGATGCCCTCTGGAATCATGAAGAAATAGGGTCCTCTAGTCACACTTGTCACACTTCCCAATTACAACATCTATTCCATGGATTTACACAATGTTGAAGTGTGTTGAATCATTGAAGAATTAGACTGTATTTACAGGGAGCAGCTTAAACTATATTTATACAGGATGAATTGTTATTGCCGAGATTTATAATATTATTATATTTTTTATAATTTTTATGACCTCGACGTCCCCCCACCCCCCTTGAATTTCCCTAAAATTGGGGGTGGTCTCCGCACGTCCCCAACGTGCGTTTCCCCACTCCCATGCTCCTGTGTCCCGGAAACTTGGGGGAACATTGGATAAAAGTATAACAATTTGCCCATATTTTTACTGTAATGAAGGAAATCAATAAGGCAGTGTAGTCCCATAACCCCCATCACTTGGATCAAGAACCAGTTTTGAGTTCATTACTTTCACTGTTGAAGGTATAATTCAATTGACAGAGGCTTTAATTAGTGTAGGGTACACCAATGCATCTGAACCAATGGCAAAGCCATTGCAGTTGGCTGCCTAAGCTGCGAATGGTGGAAAACATGAATGAAGTCAATGATTCTTACTTGAATTTGCATCTCATCTCCCTTCAACAAAATGTTCATTATAATACCATATATCAGTCGAATTTTACCAACAATTTTTTGGGAAAAATCCTCAACTAATCTGGAAAGGTGTTCCAACACCTGTTTATAGCCTCCACAACACTGGAGCATTGCAGCCTTTATGGTCCAGTGTAGTTTGGCATGATGTAGGAAGCAATAACTGAACAAAGAAAATGCCCTTTCTTCACTTTCCCCTAGTAACAGAGAGTATATATGAGAGAAGATGATTTTGAGATTGTTGCTGTTTCACATTCTGAACATGATGCAAGGTAGACCATTGTGGTTGTTGGAATAATACATTTGGAGTTTTTGGCTGAAGTATATGTTTCTATGGCTGTTGTTGCTGCAAGTTATGTGCTTCCAATTGAAGAAAACATTGTGGATTGTGTTGATGCTAGAAAATTTCCGCCTTTGGGGGTGGTTGTGTCACATATTGCAGTTGTTGAAAATGAACAGGCTATATTGATTGAAATTGTAGATGCTGTTTTGGAGGATCAACACTCCTGATTTCTTGCAACGCTGCTGCAACCATTACTGTTCACCTCTGATTGGATAACCATCACAGGAGATTCAAATCTCTGTTGCATTTTCGTCTGAGGATCCATGCCAAGTCCTTGAAAGATTAAACCCTGAGGTGCTTGCTGCCCATTATCTTCTCCCATACACCTGAAAGTTATTTTCATGTTGCCCTTCCAATATTTTGTACAAAGGGCTTCTAACTTCTAGGCATATTTGCTGCCATCCTTCCTCAATCATCAAATACATGGGCTCGTGGTTTGACTGGAAGATGTAATAAACCACAAAATGAGTAGACTTAAAATGCATCCAATAACCTTTTTGGGTGGACAGTATGCTTGCACGATTAGAAGTGCCATTGTTGACATTGATGGACTTCAATCTCTCCATTTCTTTAACAGTCAATGAAATGAAATAGAAAGTGGCTTTGCCACATCTGTCCTTGCATATCACTGATCCATGAATAACAAGTGCTTGTATATAGTAAAATAAAAGCACGAGTTCAATCTCAAAGCAGAAGTTTTCCATCTCACCAATCCTCTTTTCTTGAGGTTCAACGTTCTCTAGCTCATGTGCCAAGCCAACTTGACGCTTGCTGCATATTTAGTGATGACTAGTTTAATGGAATCCTAAGAACTTCATGCTTTTATCTTTAAGATTAAAGCGATATTTAGCATTAACATGAATCTTTCTAAACTGCTAAACGTGAAGTGACCATTCTCAGCCTTGATTGTGTAGCATATTGATGTTACCTGATCAATTTTGTGATATTTGTGATGCTTGTTGCAAGTCTTTCTCGTCCAACTAATATATTATGTTTGTCCTCCAACTGAAAAACATGTGCCCTGAAAGGGTTGAGATATAGTAACATGCTTGTGCTCATCCACTACAAGAGTTCCGAACACTATCTCTGGAGAGCCTCTTTGCACTACTTGCTCACAATGGATGGGAATTAACCGATAAAGCTATAACTGCTTGCCCTAGACATAAAAGTTAGGCCACTGTTGGTGCAAACGAGTTCAGCTTTCATGCTGGTAAGAACTCCATATATATTTAGGCCACTTTCTGCTCCAATAATTCTCATCACTCTTTCAACATAGTGAATCGAATGAAGTGAAACTTTGATGTTTTCATTGCTATTGCAACCACTATGTTCCACTGATACAACGATCTGACTTGTTTACCATGACCATTTATCCAGAGCTTTGATTTGGATTGTAAAAGATCCCTATGCAAAACCAAAATGTGTTGGAAAACCTGACGATTGATCATTGAAGCACATGCGTCATATGCCTTTAATAACTGGTTGTCTAAAACCCGTAATGAGTAGTTTGTTAGACAATAATTAATTAGCAGAGCTGGTCATTGAGAGTTCTTCAGATTTTGATGTTTGATTGTGCTTTTCATAAGATCTTCCAAAGGGAACATTTAATTTTGGTGCTTTTCCAGAGGGGCAACCTTGAGAATACGAACACTCAACATCAATGTTAAATCTGTTGATATTCCGCTCCTTTCCCTTGATGGTATCAAAATTGAGTGCATCCTTGGGTGTGGGTTGTACCCATCGCATCTCCAAAATAGTGCACCCCGTGCAAGAACTATCCTCAAGGTAAGAATATTCAACATCTTCTCCATTCAATGAACTATTCCCATCTCTTCACTCTAAGCGTCTGTAAATCTTCCAGTTCTAAGAGTGATCTCCTTTTATCTTCTTCATAAAGTTGAACATATCCTCAAAAACCTTCTTCAGGGGATTCTTTACTATAAGATTCCAATAAGTCGAGATATATAACAATGAGGGATTATTCCTCGAGTATCTTATCTGTGTCTAGGTAAATTCTTTTGCGCCCACGAAACCAAGAAAGTGGCTCTGATACCACTGGTATGAAGTTTGAACTCTACTAGAAAAATGATCTTATGACTGAAAGTTGCTCTGAATACTGCTATTATTTGGAGCTCTGACAACACTGTTATGTACCTAATTTCTTAGGGACCTCACTATTCAGAGCACAACACCGTTATGGATGCACTTAATGCACTAGCAGTGTCTAATAGCAAGTTTAGCATAACAACAATAACATAGTCTCTCAATATAACAATAGCAGTTCAACAATAACAACAGTAATTTCAACAATTACAACAATAAATTAAAGAAAACTGGTTTTGAATTTTTTTAATCAGCAGTGGGTGCAACTCTCGGAACAACTAAATAATAGATATTTCAGCACAGAGAATTTTCAAAAGATGATTCAGATGGGTGAACACAAGTAAATAATCTGCACTGAACCAAAAATCTGATATGAATCTTCTATCCATTAGGGCTCTGGTCCCGCGCTGTTAATGAGCCAACCCAGATTTTTGCGCTTATAATTGAAATCTGGAAAATTATGAAAGATGAAAATCTTGGAACTAGATCTGAAATCTGAAAACTATAAAGCAAAGCCAAAATCTGAAACTAATATGGCACTCACTATAGTAAAGTCTTTAATAAATTTAAGAACACTGATAACAATCAAAAGAGCAATAGTAACAACAACTGAATGCTACTGATTTCAGCCAGAACTAAACATAATTTGAGGAAGAAAAGTATATCTTGCTATAAAATAGTGTGTAGAACTAAACAGAGTCTGAAGAACAGAAATATATCTTGCTATGAAATAGTGTGTAGTTGAACATCATGTAAACCAACAAAAAATAAGAAGATATGGACGTCAACTTAGGGTAAATTTCAAACTCAGTTGGACATTGCTTTTGGCTTGAATAGTCTTCTAAACTGCCTAGTCTCTTACACTATCTAGTCTCTTACAGAGTACCTGCAATAACACACTACAAAGAACCCAGCACTAATTTCTTAGAGTTTTTTCTCAAGCCAATTTACATATTAGTGGAACCCAAGAAAAGAGGAATCGCACTCCTTGATGATCGACACTTAAAGAGTGGGAGTTATCACAGTCCTTGCTGATTGACTCGGAGTTACTAAGCACTAAATATATAGCTGGAGTACAAAGGATCTCCTAGTGTTTCTTCTGAATAGTGTTTGTCCATGTAATTGGGCATTGTGGCCTTGTCTAAATGTCCCAATTTTCTAATTTCAAGTTTGAGCTAACTTTTGTAGTGGTGGGTTACTAACTTGCATAATAATTGTTTCCTTTTCTAATTAGAAAACAATTGAAGATATGTGCATGCTTCTATATCAGTTTGAATTAGCCATAATGTTCATTGGTTGTGAGAGCAATATGGAACTGGACAACTCTATTATTATTCATGATTATTCATATAAATAGATTTGGGAACATGATGTATTCATCTTAATTTTGACTCGAGATAAAAATTTGAGGTTTGATTTTATTTGGTTGCTTAATCAATTTAAGGTTAAGATATATTTTTATGTTATAGTCTATTCCTACGGAGATAAATTGAATACAATATTTTACAACATTTTCTAATAACACTTTAATAGTTCATTAGCAACAAAATGATACACTTTAATAGTTCATTAGCAACAAAATGATAAACAATTTTGTTGGATGTTTAAATTGTGAAATACCATATAATATGATATTGTTGCTAGATTTCTGTGGTGGTTGGTTTCAAATGATTCCGGAGAATTCACAGTAACCAAGTGACTAGGTCGACGTTTCGAATCCATATCAAGATTCATCATTAGGATGCAATGTCAAATGTGAAGAGCATGAGAACTAAGATATAAATATTAGAGACGTGGGGATAAAAAGATATGGTCGGCTAATGTGGAAAAGCTAGGGTTCATACGGTGAAGAAATTAGGGTTGCTAATAAGAATGCTACATAGTTCGACAAAATTGACAAATATTGTCAAACTATGTGGCATTCTTATTAGCAACCCTAATTTCGTCAAACTATGTGGCATTCTTATTAGCAACCCTAATTTCTTCGCCGTATGAACCCTAGCTTTACCACATTAGCCGACCATATCTTTTTATCCCCATGTCTCTAATATTTATATCTTAGTTCTCGTGCTCTTCACATTTGACATTGCGTCCTGTTGAACCACATTAGCCGACCATATCTTTTTATCCCCATGTCTCTAATATTTATATCTTAGTTCTCATGCTCTTCACATTTGACATTGCGTCGTGATGATGAATCTTGATATGGATTTGAAACGTCGACCTAGTCACTTGGTTACTGTGGGTTCTCTGTAATATGATATTGTTGATAGATTCTTTCCTCTCAAGGATTACATGAATGACATTGGCATATTTTGTGGCGAGCATAAGCATCTTTGGTAACATTCAAACAACTAAATTTTATACTCACAAATGACAATATGTAATGGTATGTTGAACATGTATGATATGATGACTTGCTCATAAGTGATTGACATTGGCATGCTTTTCCCATCGATGACTACAAACACCTTTCTAACATTCAAATAATGAAATTTTATGTTCAAAGATAACACAATGTAATGGTATGCCAAACATGTGTAGTACCATGAACTTTCCCAAGAGCAATTTTTGCATTGTATATACTTTGAGTAATTTGATGATAAAATACCATTATATATGTTTTGAGATTTTTTTTATAAGCACAATTCCTTCTTTAATTGATTTTAACATAATTATTATACAATTCTATTGGATATATCGCGATGTTTGAGATTTGAGATTTGGCCTTATTCTTCGCATAAACTTTTGCATCTTCAAATTCATTGTTCGTCTAGTTGGCACTAACAAGATGCAACCATCTATGTACAACAAGGGTAGCCTCTAACGACTAGCCCATTGCTAGAAAACATTATTGTCATTGTGGAAAGCACCATAACAATGAAAAGGAGTGATGATGTTTCTATCAAAAGCATCGTGGAAGTTTGTACCGAAAAATTACCATGTAGTAATTTTGAAACTTATGTTACTATGGAAATTCTTGTTGATCTCTATGACATTATGCTAGATGCTTATAGGGAGGAAACCCTAGTAGGTTGTTTTATAGGGAAAGTTCCCCTTAAAGTAGTCATTTGTAATTGGGTTAAGTGACCTTGGGAGTCTTTTTGCTAGGATTTTGTGCAAACTAGAGACCTTCCAAAAGGCCCTTTCTTGTTTCAATTTTGCTAACAAGGCCCATTCCACCTCCTTGGATGTGTAAGAATACCTTAGAGGTCCTCTTTGTTTGGTCAGAGGGTTTTGTAGTAGACTAAGTTGCCCAACTTTTTTTCCCATACTAGGTAGAAATCCCTACCCACCAATGCAAATATGGCCCTTTTTGGAGAAGTTGCATGCCCGTTAGGAAGGTTTATTTGCAATGAGTTGGATTGTATTTTAACCCTAGGGCTCAAAGTAGTGTCTACAACAAATTCAACTTGTTAAAAGAGTTGGAGTGTGTCTATATATCAAGGTTGGTAACAAAATTCATTGCTAGGTAGCGTGGCATATTAACCTCTCTAACACTTGCTTTCACTGTTAAAATTTAAATCATCGTATTTAGGATTGTCCCTTGATAAAATGGATTGAGTCACAACAAACCTTTCTTTTGTTGACCTCCCAAGTCCTTGATGGTAGCTAGACCCATGATACTGCTAGGGGATGGACTAAAGTAGTGCATAGAAACAAAGAAAATGGGCTTGCAAATGCCCTTGAACATAAGGCACATGTGCTAGTTGCATCGACATAACCTTTGCTCCTTTGGGATGGAAAATTGTGCCTTAGATCTCCAATCCTTCTCAATAGGTTGGATTGATATGCAAGGATTGTTGTTCCCCATTGGTGTTCCATCTATGGGAGGAGACGCTGGAACAACTGACTATGTAAGTTCATCATACCTTTGAATCTTTTGGAGACAATTATTCAATAGTCGACAATCAACTAGGAGAGTTGACTAAGCGGTTGATTGAATGGTTGACTAAGGGACTAATTGGATGGTCAACTAGGCATTTCACTGGTCGAGCATTTAAAATAGATGTGTTGATTCGTGTGCAAAACAAGACAAAAATTCAAGAGTTTGTTGTGCCCTAACCAATATATGTGGACCTTGTCTTACTCACTTCAAGGGAGATGGTTACATCTTTGTGTGATATAAGATATCCCTATGGGTTGATTTAACAAGTGATGGACATATGTGATATGTATTGTGTATGGAAATATTATCTTACAATATTACGTATTTTAAGTTATGTTCAGTTGTGCTGAAGTGTTGTAACAACGTCTTTAGACACCACCACGTATCTTGGAATACCAACTCTCTAATTTATCCAATTCTCATATTCTCCATCATGGAATCAAAGTCAGGTTTGAGATCTAGCATGTTGTTTACAAGTTTTGTGGAGGTTGTGGGTCGTATGTGCTTTTGACAAGTCAAATATATCTAGTAGATTGACTTAGGGTTTCAAATTGCAGTTTAGATTTGGAATTAGATTTGTAGATCGACATTATGACTTCCAAGCAAGAGCTTATGGTTTTAAATGGCCACAACTATGGAATTTGGGCACAAAATATGGAAGCATAATTCAAGATTAAAACATTGTGACAGTTTACAAAAACCATAGTTCCAAATCCGAAGGATGACAAGTAGAAGTTTGTCATCAATGGAGGAGGATGCTAAATGAGTAATAAGGACCTACATCTTTAGGGAGGCTTGTTTTCATACAAGCGAGATCAACTACCCAAATGTTTTTTGAAATAAATTGAGTGAAAATATCAACAAAAGTAAGGTTATACAAATTGAGAAATAATTGATCTCCTTGGATCCTCTCTTGAATTAATTGAAGACTACTTGGCCCATGTGAAGGAATTTCAACTAAAATTGGGCGAAAGCATTGATGATTTTCATAAGAAAGATGGTCAACTCATAGAATTGACCTCGATGAATATGAAGACACCTTGTGATGTGTTATGTTCAACATTTTATGCTAGTTGGACCCATAGAAAAGAAGATGGTAAGGAGTATTTATTTGACTCTTTCTGTGGTTTTCTAATTAGGGCACAATAAAAAGTGCTTGATGAAGGGAAACTTAAGTTCAAGTAATAGGCCCATTTATTGAAGGGAAAGGTTGACAACGTAGTCAGAAGAAAAAGTGTTATAGCATAAACCATATTGTTAATAAGAAGCATGGTAACCGTACTTCAACTAAGAAATGTTGAGAGAAGAATATTTACTGTTATTGCGAGAAATTGAGACATATGGCCTAAGGTTTGTTTGCAGAAGACCAATGACTTATCGGATAAAGTGAAGAAGGTTGAAATATACACTTTGGCTAGAGGAATCGATTGATCTACAAAATATAAATTTAGAAGATAAGGAATATAACTATATGTTTTTTGTTAGTGCTTATCAAACCTTTCATGTTCATACTTCTTAGAGTGAATGTATAGTCAAGTTTGGTAGCACCCATAATACAAAAAATATGCTTCTCTCTTTTCTTCATTTAAAGGGGATACATAAAAGCAATCTTTATTATGCACTTATTGTTGTTGGTTGTTGATGTTATGACAAAGAATGTTTAGGGGGCACATCTAATTTTTTTAATCATGGTAGAGTCCATTTTTCATGCTAGGGAGGTAGTCGAGAAAGGTTCCTCACGCATGACCAAGATACACCATGCAACTCTTCATGGTTTTATCATGGATAGTCATGTAAATGACATTATCATGCATTAACAAGAAGGGTCCCCCCTGCAAATGACTAGAGATCGACCATGTAGCTCCCAACTTGCAAGCCTAGCCATTTGCAGGAAGAAACTTGATCACGAGGTAATCGGGGGCCAGGTCCCCCATGAGTGGCATAGATTAAATTGAGCAATTTATGACATGCAATATTATCCATTCACGAGAAATCACATACATGCGAGGTAATAGAGGGTGGTCCTTCGAGAATGGTATAGATTAGACCGAGCAACTTTTGACGTGTAATCCTAGCCATCTCGAGAAATTACATGCATATGAGGTAATTGGGGGTGGTACCCTATTAATGGTATATATTTAACCATTCAACTTCCATTGTTGAATCCTATCCATTCGTGCACAATGACTTGATCTAGGGGTATCACAGGGGGTCGTCCATGAATGATCACAATGAAACCTTGATGCATGTGTAACTTATTCTTATCCATTCACGCAAGGGGTTAGTTGATTAGGAATTATGTAAGTAAATTCCCCACGAATGGTCGAGATTAGAGTTGGAAAGACATGCCTCTTAATATCAATAATTCACACATTGGTCTAAGGAACTACCTATTGAACATGCGAGGGATACTCAAGATTCATCGAAGATACCCTACCACTTCGAAATAATATCAATGATAGCTCACTACCAATGATGCAATGCATGGGGTGGTCCCATTCCAGTTAACTTGTAATTGTTAATGATAAAAGAACACATGCCCCACTAGTTCGTACAAAGACACCAAAACACCAAATAAGCACCAACTCAACCCATTCTTTAGCACATACAACCATTTATTCTTACTGTGAAAGGTATGAGAATAGGCGGTTATTTTGGGGGTCTTCCATTCGATTAAAGAGTATCATAATTAATTAGAGAGAATATCTTTTAATATCAAAGTTAACTTGATGACAAATTACCAGACAACGACCAAGATTTAATCTCAAATATAGGTTGTTTAATCTCATCCATTTATGCTCAGGTTGATGCCATCAATTTTCACATCTACAAGAATCTCGCCAATGGCCCAAATCTACCCCTAGTCCAAGATCTACGATGCACAACACTTGGGAAGTTTCAAATATATTCACAATTCCTCGAGGATCTACCTCATAACCTCAGCTGGATCATGAAGACATCCCACCTGCCAATGATGCAACTTATGGGGTAGATTCGACCTAGTCAGTGTATTGGTAGAAAATCAAGAGATTCCATGTGCCCCTCCAGCCACTATGCACCAAGATCGAAAACAACTCTTTTCTTCTTCTTAATTCAACAATTACAACAATTACTCTTTTCTTCTTCTTAATTCAGCAATTACAACAATTACAAATCCTTCATGTAGATCGGCTTCGGAGGGCGAAGCTCATCACTATAGAAACACACTGAACTTACATACAGATATTTACAGACTTGAAGATTTCTGATGCGATGCTATACTCATAAGAGCAACTCGCAGAGCATATTACTCCAGACTCGACTAAGCTCAACACATGAGTGACCCAAAATCTGATGATCTACAATGAAGCTCGAGGCCTTTATTTATACAAAACTAGCCGGTATCCCGGTGACTCAAAACTTGCACTAATGAGTCAAAAGGAAAACATCCGGGGTGACAGGTGGGGACAACCATCGTCATTATCTCGTCCCTTAGAGTCCGTAGACATTGGGGGACCCAGAATCTTCATTATGACTGACTCTTCCTAGTTAGTACAACAAGCAAACTAAAACACAGTGGAGCATAACCGGCCCATGACGGTCTTCAATGGCCCACCACAACTTTCACTTTAGTCGTATGGGTCTCTTCCTTGCCGACAAATGCAGACTTCTTGTCCATCTCCAAGGTCTATCCCACCACAAGGGCAGTCAAATCCAGGAATATCTGAGTCATAGTCTTTGAAGTCATCAGGGTTTGGCGGGTCCTCTTCAAGTTGGATTGGCGGGTACAAATCTGGACTGAAGCATCTTTCAATATCTGATCCATGAAAGATTACATTGGATTTGCATATGAATTCTCCCTGGAATAATGACTCTACTCGAAAGTTTAAAGGGATTCTCTTTGTATGCACCTTTGCGTCAATTCTCTGTCCTTGAGCATCTCGCTTGATGTACTTTTGAGAAGTATACAAAGTATGCTCTAGCCGCGTGTAGCGTCTGCCATTATGATGGAGCATAAATTTAAAGCATTGATGCTCTCTGTTGGCCACTTCAATGTTAGCTTTCATGTGAAGTATGAAATTGGCACGACGATTCACCCAATCCGTTCTTGGACAAAACTTATCTAGCAAGACTTCTATCCAACTAGACCATGCATTATGCCTGAGATTTGCTGGGTCTACACATATGATAATTTTGCGCTGCTCTCTACAAAATTGAAGAATCAAGTTGTAGGATGTCCATGTTAAGTTTCCATCTCCAATATCCACATACCAGATTGGACCATCCTTTTCTTCATTGCGATCTATCCAAAGTTCTCTGCAGCCCTTTAACTTTTCTTGAGCATTCTCAAAATTTCGGAATGCATCTCTTTCCCATCTTTCCATTATCTCTATTTTTAATGGAGAGGCTTCAATATGTTTGATGAGAGAAAGGTCAAAATACCTTTCGGCTTCTTTCCTTGATGCATAATCAAGGAGTTGTCTTCGTTCTGCCTCTGAAAGCAATTCATCCCAAGGATTTAGAAATAAGCCATTCCTAGGTTGATAAAGCTGTGCTTTACCACGGTCTGCACTGGAACTAGAGGTACCTGCTGTGAACATGCTGAGAGTAGGAGCAGTTTCTTTGCGATGTTCTTTGGTGAGCATGTCAGCAAGACAATTGAGATAACCTGGTTTATACACAATATCAAAATCAAAGTTACTAAGCCAAATAAACCATTTTAAAATGCGACTACTATTTTTTGCCATCAAATTTTCATTCTTAAAAATACCCGGCATTATTTTCAGATTTGTTCTAATAACAAATCGAACTGGTTTCAGGAATAAAATAAAATGCTGGACTGTCTTCTTAACAGCCAAGATCTCTTTGTGGCTAGAAGGGTAATTGAGTTCTGCTGCTTTAAAGGAACCCGAACCATAACCACACACATGTTCTTTTCCTTCTGTAACCTAAAGCAAAACTCCACCCCAAGTGTGGGAAGAAGCATCTGTCTCAATAATGAGATGTCCTGAACCCTGAGGTAAGGAAAGAGGAGGCAAATCCAACACTTTGGCTTTAATGTGTTGTACAGCCAAAGTCATCTCTGGAGACCACTTTACAGGGTTTTTCTTTAATCTTTGTTGAAGAAGATGAATATCAATGGCCTGACCTTTGTAAAAAGGTCTGATGTAATTGAGACTACTAAGGAATCTCTGCAACTGAGTTTTATCAAGGATTTGGTCAGGGAAATGGTTGAAGGTGCTGAGGACATGTTTTTGCAGGATGACTTGTCCTCTTTGGGTCTTGAATTCAAGAAACTCCATTTTGGTCTTACCTATCTCCATCTTGCTTTGAGACAGGACTAACCCATGTTTAAAAACCAAATCATAAAACATTTGCAAATGCTTTAAGTGTTCTCACAGATTTTTGGAACAGATTATAATATCATCAATGAACACAAGTGCCCATTGTTTTTCTCTAAAAATATCCTCCATGCGCTTCTGAAATTCTGACGGAGCGTTATTGATTCCAAATGGTAAAACCTTCCACTGGTATTGACCATGTGGAACTACAAATGATGTTTTAAAACGGTCCTTTGCATCAATACCAATTTGGTAGAATCCTGATTTCAAATCAAATTTGCTGAATATTGTGCAACCAGCAATTCTTTGTAGCAGACTGGATTTATCTGGTAGAGGGTATCAAACTTTCTGAAGTACAACATTGAAAGGCTTATAATTCACAACAAGCCTCGGCTTTCCCCGCTTGATCTCATAATGTTTATTTACAACAAAGGCTCGGCAAGCCCAAGGGCTCTAATTGGATGGTTCTATAAGGCCTTTGGCAAGAAGTTCCTTGATCTCTAAGGCAAGAAATCCCTTTTTGAGGGGGGCATGAGACGAGCAGAAGCTGTCATTGGTTTAATCTTCTGCAATGGATCAAATGGTAGGGAGACAAAATATTTCTCTCTTGTCCAGAAAATATTTGGGCTTTTTCAGCAACAACCTTTAATCAATTTTGCAATGATATCTGCAAGAGCTTTTTCTCCATGGATGTCTGAAAAGGCTATACAACGATCCATTTTCATCAATTGGGCAGGATTGTTTTTCTACACAGGTTTTTGAACAAAAGATTGACATTTCGGTCTAGAACTAAAAGAGAGGGGAAGTTCTACTGAACAATTATTAATGACACAGGAAAATAACATCTTCTTGGTATCAACAGAAAACGGGCTAACTCTGGACAGGAATTCTGATCCAAGAATGCAGTCTTCTTTAATGTCATCTAATTTGTACCATGTTACTGCATCAAATGTTCCATTAAACTTCATCAAGAAATTTTCAGCTTTTGCTAAAAGGGGGACTGGAGTTCCCTCAATGGCTATCCCACGGTCTATAGTATTTTCCCAATAGAATGAGGGGAGTGTTGAACCATTTTCTAAGTTCAACTGGCAACCAGAATCAAGCAAATAATCTAAAAAATATGGTTTATACTCACTAGGGCAAAACTGGATTTGAATAAACATTTTAGGACCAGTGAGCATTCCTAAAGTAAGATCAGGAGACGGATTTTTCTTTTCTGGACTTCCCAGAGCTTGATCATACTGCTTGCTTATTTCTTCATCTGATGACTGATCCCTCCGATCTGTATGATTTTAACCATACTCTTCAAATCTTCAATTTGTGAGACTAGGCTTTTGAGTTGCTGTTGCTTTTCTTTGATTTGCAGTCAGAGCATTTGCTCTTTATCTTTTCTATAGCACTCCCTACTTTCATGAACATCTGGGTAGCTTCTATAGAGTTCAGAAAGATTATACTGGGTAGGATTTACTTTACCTTTGCCTTTATCTTGCTCAAGCATTTTGAGCAATTTCTTCTTTTCATCTTTCACAGATGCTCTTAGCATATATTCAAAGGCAGGAGTTTCAGATAATTGCAGATCTAAGGCTGCGATTTGTTTCTCAATATTTTGTGGTGTATTCACAGAAAACATATACAGTGAGAAGTCATACTCTGGAGGCTCGAACCCTCCCAAATTTGGTTCGGAATTGGACTTTGAAGAGGAAGAATAAGAAGCAAATTTCTTAAGAGCAACGATGTCGTTCTTTGACTTAGAGTCATCGAATGTAGTTGATGCATCTGAAGGCAAGAAGATTATTTCACCCGAAGGTGATTCGGTGCCTGAACTGGAATGTAGATGCCACCATCAAGGATCTAACTGGGCACACAAGGAAGCAAGCCTTGGTTTTGACTTCTTTTTTGGACATTTATTTTCCCAGTGGCCCTTTTGGCCGCAAATGAAGCATGTTTCTTTATCATTTCTGTCTGTTCTTCTTTTAACAAACTTCTTATGAGGATGTTTGCTATATTTTCTAGAAACTTGATAATCATGCTTTCTTTTATGCTTATAGGGCTTTCTTGAATCTAGATGATATCTGGGAGCACTAGAATAGAAGCCTTTCTTATGTTTAGATTTATGACATTTGTAGTCTTGTTCTAGATGACCTCTATTGTATGCACCACATCCCCAATCTGGCATCTTTGCAACATTTTTACAGAAGGTTGATGAATACATACTTTGATGACGCTTGAAGTCTTTACTCACTCTTTTCTCCAAGCAGTGCTCTTGCCATGTCTCTAGTATGTAACTATGTAACTAAGCTAGAGAAAGGCCTCGATAATTGATATTCTTATCTTTCATATATTGCTCCACAACATCTGGAACATGACCTGGAAAAATTTTGATATAGTGCTTCAAATAAGCAGGATCTCTTGACTTTCCAAAGGAAATCAAGAGTTGTTGCATATAATAGAAATATTCTTCACTCTGTGCAAGATTACAGAGTTGGGTTGACATAAATAGAGAAGAAAGATGTTCATAATCTTCTCTTTCATCGGGTCCATAGAAGTCTTTACCCAATGCTTTGAGCATCTGCTGATCAACATCTTCAACAGAGAGCATTTCATTTCTGGCTTCTTGTGGGAGCCATCTCCACCATTCATTAGCAAGTCCTGAAAGACCTGCGATTATTTGTCCAGCCAGTTGTTGACCTGTAAGGGTATTATCTTGAGTTCTCTTGTAAAGGGTCCATTGTCCTAACATTTGTATCAAAGTATTAATATCATTACGGGATTGACACTGGATATTTAAGACAGGTTGGTCAGGCATCTGGGACAACAGATTGTTCATGTTGTTAATTCCAAATTGGAATCTCGGGTTTGGAGCTTTCGATGCTTCAGGCATCTGGAGGTCAAAGGTATTTTCACGAGGAGGTGGATTATGGATGGATGAAGACTCTGCCCTATCATGAACATACATCATATTCAAATATTTAGTTTCTAAGGCAGGAGGAAAAGTTTTAAAGTGACCAATCCATTCTTTGATTTCATCACATTCCTCTTGATCTCTTCCAAAATTAAATTCTGGTTTCTCATCCTTTGAAATACTTAGCATGCTAAAAGAAATACTCCGATGGTGCTTATTTTCTTTCTTCGGTGTTTCTTTTCTTTTATGACCTTGTGATGCTAAGGAAAAGACTGAGGGATTGACACCTGGGACTTTCTTTTTAAGCTCTTGAGTTTGGGTCAAAAGCTCTTCTAACTTAGCCAATCTGCTTTTAGTTTTATCTGTAGCCTTTTCAACTGCTTCTTTCATCTCTGCAGAATATTTCAATAGATGATCTAACAATCCTAGCTTAGTCTCAACTAGGAAATTTTTTCCTTTTCTTCTACTACCATCATTTTAAGAACAAGCAGATCATAGGCCATACCCTTACAGGTCAACAACTGGCTGGACAAATAATTGCAGGTCTTTCAGGACTTGCTAATGAATGGTGGAGATGGCTCCCACAAGAAGCCAGAAATGAAATGCTCTCTGATGAAGAGATGATCTAACAATCCTAGCTTAGTCTCAACTAGGAAATTTTTTTCTTTTTCTTCTACTACCATCGTTTTAAGAACAAGCATATCATAGGCCATACCCTTACAGGTCAACAACTAGCTGGACAAATAATCGCAGGTCTTTCAGGACTTGCTAATGAATGGTGGAGATGGCTCCCACAAGAAGCTAGAAATGAAATGCTCTTTGTTGAAGATGCCGATCAGTAGATACTCAAAGCATTGGGTAAAGAGTTCTATGGACCCGATGAAAGAGAAGATTATGAACATCTTTCTTCTCTATTTATGTCAGCCCGACTTTGTAATCTTGCACAGAGTGAAGAATATTTATGTTATATGCAACAACTCTTGATTTCCTTCAGAAAGTCAGGAGATCCTGCTTATTTGAAGCACTATATCAAAAGTTTTCTAGGTCATGTTCTAGATGCTGTGGAACAATATATGAAAGATAAGAATATCAATTATCGAGGCCTTTCTCTAGCTTAGTTACATAGTTACATAC
This sequence comes from Pseudotsuga menziesii, assembly GCA_001517045.1. NCBI lineage: Eukaryota > Viridiplantae > Streptophyta > Pinopsida > Pinales > Pinaceae > Pseudotsuga > Pseudotsuga menziesii. The sequence continues at coordinate 36,662 of LPNX010999503.1, forward strand.
TAGGGACATGGCAAGAGCACTGCTTGGAGAAAAGAGTGAGTAAAGACTTCAAGCGTCATCAAAGTATGTATTCATCATCCTTCTGTAAAAATGTTGCAAAGATGCTAGATTGGGGATGTGGTGCATACAATAGAGGTCATCTAGAACAATATTGCAAATGTCATAAATCTAAACATAAGAAAGGCTTCTATTCTAGTGCTCCCATATATCATCTAGATTCAAGAAAGCCCTATAAGCATAAAAGAAACAATGATTATCAAGTTTCCAGAAAATATAGCAAACATCTACATAAGAAGTTTGTTAAAAAAAGAACAGATAGAAATGATAAAGAAACATGCTTCATTTTCCACCAGAAGGGCCACTGGGCAAATAAATGTCCGAAAAAGAAGTCAAAACCAAGGCTTACTGCCTTGTGTGCCGAGTTAGATCCTCGATGGTGGGATCTACATTCCAGTTCAGGAACCGAGTCACCTTCGGGTGAAATAATCTTCTTGCCTTCAGATGCATCAACTGCATCCGATGACTCTGAGTCAGAGAACGACATTGCTTCTCTTAATAAATTTGCTTCTTATTCTTCCTCTTCAGAGTCCGATTCCGAACCAAATTTGGGAGGGTTCGAGCCTCCAGAGTATGACTTCTCACTGTATATGTTTTCTGTGAATACACCACAAAATATTGAGAAACAAATCGCAGCCTTCGATCTGCAATTGTCTGAAACTCGTGCCTTTGAATATATGTTGAGAGCATCTTTGAAAGATGAAAAGAATAAATTGCTCAAAATGCTTGAGCAAGATAAAGGAAAAGGTAAGGTAAATCCTGCCCAGTATAATCCTGCCGAACTCTATAGAAGCTACCTAGATGGTCATGAAAGCAGGCATTGCTATAAAAAATATAAAGAGCAAATGCTTCAACTGCAAATCAAAGAAAAGTAGCAGCAACTCAGAAGCCTAGTCTCACAAATTGAAGATTTGAAGAGTATGGTTAAAATCATATAGATCGAGAGGGATTAGTCGTCAGATGAAGAAATAATCAAGCAGTATGATCAAGCTCTGGGAATTCCAGAAAATAAAGATCCGTTTCCTGATCTTACTCTAGGAATGCTCACTGGTCCTAAAATGTTTATTCAAATCTAGTTTTTCCATAGTGAGTATAAACCATATTTTTTATATTGTTTGCTTGATTCTGGTTGCCAGTTGAACTTAGCAAAAGGTTCAGCACTCCACTCATTCTATTGGGAAAATACTACAGACTGTAGGACATCCACTAAGGGAAATCTAGTCCCCCTTATAGCAAAAGATGAAAATTTCCCAATGAAGTTTAATGGAACATTTGATGCAGTAACATGGTACAAATTAGATGACATTAAAGAAGACTGCATTCTTGGATCAGAACTCCTGTCCAGAGTTGGCCCGTTTTCTGTTGATACCAAGAAGATGTTATTTTCCTGTGTCATTAATAACTATACAGTAGAAATTCCCCTCGCTTTTAGTTCTAGACCGAAATGCCAATCTTTTGTTAAAAAACCTGTGCAGAAAAACAATCCTGCCCAATTGACGAAAATGGATCGTTGTATAGCCTTTTCAGACATCCATGGAGAAAAATCTCTTGCAGATATCACTACAAAATTGATTAAAGACTGTTGCTCAGAAAGCCCAAATGCTTTCTGGACAAGAGAGAAATATTTTGTCTCCTTTCCATTTGATCCATTGTAGAAGATTAAACCAATGAAAGCTTCTGCTCGTCTCATGTCCCCCTCAGAAAAGGATTTATGTGTCTCAGAGAACAAAGAACTTCTTGCCAAAGGCATGATAGAACCATCCAAGAGCCCTTGGGCTTGCCGAGCCTTTGTTGTAAATAAACATTATTAGATCAAGCGGGGAAAGCTGAGGCTTGTTGTGAATTATAAGCCTCTCAATGCAGTACTTCAGAAAGTTCAGTACCCTCTGCCAGATAAAGCCAGTCTGCTGCAAAGAATTGCTGGTTGCACAATATTCAACAAATTTGATTTGAAATCAGGATTCTACCAAATTGGTATTGATACAAAGGACCGTTTTAAAACAACATTTGTAGTTCCACATGGTCAATACCAGTGGAAGGTTTTACCATTTGGAATCAATAACGCTCCGTCATAATTTCAGAAGCGCATGGAGGAGAAAACAATGGGCACTTGTGTTCATTGATGATATTTTGATATGTTCCAAAAATCTGCAAGGACACTTAAAGCATTTGCAAATGTTTTATGATTTGGTTTTTAAACATGGGTTAGTCATGTCTCAAAGCAAGATGGAGATAGGTAAGACTGAAATGGAGTTTCTCGGATTCAAGATCCAAAGAGGACAAGTCATCCTGCAAAAAGATGTCCTCAACACCTTTAGCCATTTCCCTGACCAAATCCTTGATAAAACTCAGTTGCAGAGATTCCTTGGTAGTCTCAATTACATCAGACCTTTTGACAAAGGTCAGGTCACTGATATTCATCTTATTCAATAAAGATTAAAGAAAAACCCTGTAAAGTGGTCACTAGAGATGACTTTGGTTGTACAGCACATCAAAGACAAAGTGTTAGATTTTCCTCCTCTTTCCTTACCTCAGTGTTAAGGACAACTCAGTATTGAGATAGATGGTTCTTCCCACACTTGGGGTGGAGTTTTGCTTGAGGTTATAGAAGGAAAAGAACATGTGTGTGGTTATGGTTCGGGTTCCTTTAAAGCAGCAGAACTCAACTACCCTTCTAGCCACAAAGAGATCTTGGCTGTTAACAAGACAGTCCAACATTTTATTTTATTCCTGAAACCAGTTAGATTTGTTATTAGAACAGATCTGAAAATAATTCCTCGTATTTTTAAGAATGAAAATTTGATGGTGGAAAATGGTAGTCGCATTTTAAAATGGTTTATTTGGCTTAGTAACTTTGGTTTTGATATTGTGTATAAGCCAGGTTATCTTAGTTGTCTTGCTGACATGCTCACCAGAGAACATCCCAAATAAATTGCTCCTACTCTCAGCATGTTCACAACAGGTACCTTTAGTTCCATTGCAGACCGTGGTAAAGCACCGCTTTATCAACCTAGGAATGGATTATTTGTGAAGCCTTGGGATGAATCGCTTTCAAAATTAGAATGAAGACAACTCCTTGATTATGGATCAAGGAAAGAAGCTGAAAGGTATTTTGACCTTACTCTCATCAAGCAGATTGAAGCCTCTCCATTAAAAATACAGATAATGGAAAGATGGGAAAGAGATGCATTCCGAAATTTTGAGAATGCTCAGGAAAAGTTAAAGGGCTGCAGAGAACTTTGTATAGATCGCAATGAAGAAAAGGATGGTCCAATCTGGTATATGGATATTGGAGATGGAAACTTAACATGGACATCCTACAATTTGATTCTTCAATTTTGTAGATAGCAGTGCAAAATTATCATCTATGCATACCCAACAAATCTCAGGCATAATGCTTGGTCTGGTTGGACAGAAGTCTTGCTAGATAAGTTTTGTCCAAGAACGGATTGGGTGAATCGTCGTGCCAATTTCATACTTCACATGAAAGATGACATTGAAGTGGCCGATAGAGAGCATCAATGGTTTAAATTTATGCTCCATCATAATGGCCGATGCTACACGTGGCTAGAGCATACTTTGTATACTTCTCAAAAGTACATCAAGCGAGACGCTCAAGGACATAGAATTGACGCAAAGGTGCATACGAAGAGAATCCCTTTAAACTTTCGAGTAGAGTCATTATTCCAGGGAGAATTCCTATGCAAATCCAATGTAATCTTTCACGGATCAGATATTAAAAGACGCTTCAGTCCAGATTTGTACCCGCCAATCCAACTTGAAGAGGACCCGCCAGACCCTGATGACTTCAAAGACTATGACTTAGATATTCTTGGATTTGACTACCCTTGTGGTGGGATAGACCTTGGAGATGGCCGAGAAGTATGCATTTGTTGGTAGGGAAGAGACCCATACGACTAAAGTGAAAGCTGTGGTGGGCCATTGAAGACCGTCGTGGGCTGGTTATGCTCCATTGTGTTTTATTCTGCTTGTTGTACTAACTAGGAAGAGTCAGTCATAATGAAGATTTCGGGTCCCCACATGTCTACGGACTCTAAGGGATGAGATAATGACGATGGTTGTCCCCACCTATCACCCCGGATGTTTTCCTTTTGGCTCATTAGTGCCTGTTTTGAGTCACCGGGATACCGACTAGTTTTGTATAAATAAAGGCCTTGGGCCTCATTGTAGATCATCAGATTTTGGGTCGCTCATGTGTTGAGCTTAGTTGAGTCTGGAGTAATATGCTCTGCGAGTTGCTCTTGGGAGTATAACATCGCATCAGAAATCTTCAAGTTTGTAACTATCTGTATGTAAGTTCAGTGTGTTTTTGTAGTGATGAGCTTCGCCCTCCGAAGCCGATCTACATGAAGGATTTGTAATTGCTGAATTAAGAAGAAGAAAAGAGTAATGGTTGTAATTGCTGAATCAAGAAGAAGAAAATAGCTGTTTTTGATCTTGGTGCATAGCCATTCTTTTTTCATTTTACTAAGAGAAACCGCCTGATCCAAACAAAACCAACTTTCAATTTAGTTTCCGTGAAGAGTCCACTCTCCCCTAAGAACATAGGGTATCCAAAACCCCATTTGTTTCTCTCTTAGCAGGCTATAAAGGGAATTTGTTTCTCATTTGCACAGGCTATCAAGGAAGAAATTCTTTGAAGACTACAAATGAAAGCATGAGTTGTATATCTGAAGGCTTTTAGATTCACCCTCTCAATTATATCATATTGTAACCCTCTATTATTTCCATTTGTTCTCATATTTATTTTGTCTGATGTTTGAATTTTATAAATAAGATTTTTATATTCCAATTTGGTGAAATATCCTCTACGTTTAGGATCTTATATGATGACGTGCTAATATTACAAATTTCATGTGATATGATGTCAGTGTTTCAATGACCTATTAGTGATTGAAAATAACTACATAAATCATCTTAAACAAATATTGTGTTATATCATTGAATTCTTGTTGACTCAATACACATTTTCTTCATCAAGATAACCATATTTATTCATGTTTTGAATCGTACTCTAAACCCTTTTTTATTTTAAAGCTCTTTAATATTTTTCTTACCTATCATCTTTAAACTCAAAAACTATGATATGTGATGCAGGGGATAGGAATAATCTGCCCCTTATAAAAAATCTAATTCTTGTTATCTCTATATTATAGTGATTGGTCAAAGGTTTAATGTAGTTCCTGTAGGAATTTTGATTTCTCAATGTATTCCAAGTTTCAATGTCTCTAAGATAGGCACACTTGTCAAGGTATCCCAAGATTGGGTGCACTCACAATTGTATTTCAAATCTAGGTGCACTTGTTTTAAGCCTGAACTCAATCACACAGAGGTTGGATGCATTCACAACACATTCTTCACTGATTCATTTTTTCAATAGCTCAATGCTACTCCCATAGACTCTATCTTTAGTGCACTCCACAATGCACACCTTCACCATAAGCATCGACCTTTTCTTCACCAATATGAGCGAAATTGTATTGAATCCAACTAATCTATAGTAGGTAAATTGAATACCAATACAACAAAACAAAATCTCTAGCATGCAAGATTGAGTTGGGATTGTTTGTCAATTTAATGAGCATTTTGTAATACAAGATTCAAATAAAATTTAGTGCAAAATGCACATAACAATGCATGGTTGGTCCGTCAACATTCGAAATCAATTCAAGAATCGTGATCCAATTTTTGGCATATATATCTATCATCATTCAATTCATTGTTGAATAAAAACAAAGTAATGTTTATCGAACCACCATGAGAACTATATTTCTACAATCTGAGAGCTATATTCTGGAATGAGAAGATTAACATACACATGATTTATGATGAATCTTGTCCTTATTATTTTTCTATATCAATCTCTTCAAATTCAACCTATTACAAGATTCAGATCCAGCTTTTATACAACAATTCGATTGAGATAAGATCCACTAGGATATGATCGAATAATCTTCTTTTGGTAAATATCACACCTTATCCTAAATTTTGTTAAATGTACAACATCAGGAGTCATTCTCCAGGAGACTTGTGTTATATCAAGTCAAGAACTTGTATTGTAACAAGTTCAGAAACTTGTGTTGTATCAAGTGAAGGGACTTGTGTTGTATCAAGGCAAGACCTTATGTTGTATTAAGTTAAGGAAACTTGTGTTGTATCAAGATAGGGAATTGTGTTGTATCAAGTCCTATTCATGAAATATGCCTGTACTGTGATCTTGTGTTGTATCAAGATTGGAGTCTTGTGTTGTATCAATATTGGTCTTGTGTTGTATCAAGACTATAGACTTGTGTTGTATCAAAGTCTAAACTTGTGTTACATCAAGTAATGTGGATATACTATGTGATGTATTGCTAGTCATGGTCACTAGGTGCTATAAGTTTCCTTTAGGGATTATCTACCCCCAGAGCGAATTATTTTAGCACATGGCTATATTACGCGGGGAAATACATATGATCATCGATATGGAACAATTCTTCTGAGTATGATATGATACGATGAATAATTAATTAATACACATATGGACTATGCTGTATTTAATTAATGATAATGCAATAAAGCATAGAGAAAGATAATGAATTCAAATGACAAATGTATGCCTCAAGTGAACTCGAATTATGGAGGCCTCAATCAAACCTAATTTGTAAATAAAGAACGTGTCCGTTAAAGAAGGAACATCTCCTTAATTCATGCAAAGTGTTTGTGCATGGGTGACACTGATTGTGAAGTACCAAAGAATTTCAGTTAGTCTCCTAACATTCACCTGAAGATTAAGTTTAGTTCACTCAATTCATGCTCAGTTCAACCAGTTCACATTCAGTTCAAGAATTTCACATTTAGTTTGAGAAGATCACATTCAGTTCATGTTAGTTAGCATCCAGTTAAAGCTAAAAAAAGGAGGGTGCATATCTTATGCATGCAAGAGAATCCGAAGTGTTAGTTGGGAACTGAGTTTAGGAGGGCGCTAATGTCTGCATGAGAGGAGTTCTAGTGCACGCTATTCTCAGTGAATGTTCCATGTATGATCTCAGTGTGTTTATTGAGCCTCCAATTCCCTCCATTTTGCATGCTAGGTTGTTTTGGCTTGTTATTAATATGCGAGGCATATGGCAAGTTCAACACAATTTGCATTTAATTGTTTTACAGGGATGCTTTGGATCCCTCTTCTGTATTGATGTGGTGACATATCTTATTGGGAAATATGTTGATGTGTTGTAAATCATTCTCTGCAAATCTATCTATCATACTCAAATAATTGCTTGTTTTTTCATCCTCCGTGTTTGGAGGGTTTTCCTAGGGTACATATTGTCTCTTATGGTGATTGTTTTTATGTGGCTGATTTATTCTTGAAGATTCATATATTGCCGATATAAAGAATGATATGTCACTGATTTAAATATTAATAGAAGGATGATATAAATTGATTATGTGGCTAGTATAAAGTTTCATATGTGGGTGATTTAAAGTTCACAAAGTGCTAAAATTATTTGATAAACGTTTTGAGGTTTAAGCAGCCCCAATTTTGCTCAAACATTAACATGGTATTAGAGCATAGGGTGTGAAAGAGATTAGTTTTATGCAGCAAGATAAGCCTCAATATATATTGAATAATTGAGCAAAATAGTGCAGCCATGATATCAAACTCCTTTCGACTGGAAGACCGCCTTGAAGGTACCTCCAACTTCAACACATGGAAGGAAAGAGTGTTGAATCTTCTCGGGGAGCATGATATTGATTCATTCGTGACTTTTGTGGTAGAGGAATCTAATGTAGAAAGAATAAATTACAAGAAGAATCAAGAAAAGGAAAATATGATTATATATGACTCTCTGAAGGGCAATCTCATGTCGGTGATCACACCATTGAAGATGACAAAGGAGTGTTTTGAAACACTTACAGAATTGTTTGAGAATAAATCTCACACTCAAAAGAGGACATTGAAAAATAAGTTGTGCAACCTAAATATGGAGAGAGATGAGACTGCAACATCCTTCTTTTCAAATATTTCACAAGTGAAAGATCAACTAGTAAGCATTGGTGTGGTGAAGGATGAGGATGACCTTCTTCAAACTTCCATCGATGGAATCCCCTCCTCATGGGATACTTTCTTAGCAGTGGTAAATGGAAGATAAGAGAAACTCAACTTCGAGATATTATGGCATGATTGCATTGAAGAATAGGGTCACATCCAAAGCAAGAAATTAGGCACTGAAGAAGAAAATCTTTCCCTCACGACACAAATGAAGAAAGGGAGGAAGCCATTCAATCCCAAGAAGTTATTTCATGCAAAGAAGAAAGAGATTAATAATTTTTTTGACAAATCAAATCTTCTATGTTATCATTGTCAAAATCTAGGACACTTTGTGTCACATTCCCCAATTTTGCAAAAACAATTTTATATTATTTGAGGAACAATATGTTAAATTTTATGCTAAGTTGTAATTGATGACCCAGTGGGGTCAAGAATATTTTATGTAAATTCTGAATATTTTATTATAAATAAATAAATGAGGAGATAACAACTTAGGAGAGCTGTTAAAAGAGTGTTTACTAGTCAAATTGGTGGAGGAGACTAGGTGGAGAGTAAACTGACATGTGGTAGCATCCTCAAACCACTTCCAACTATTGCAGGTGGCAACCTCCATACATTTGTGGTCATTATTCCCCAAGAAAGTGGAATCAGAGCAGGTGGCTCAATTAATGAAAACTGACCCAAAAGACCTAGGCAATTTTTATAAAAATTCCCATTGAAGAGAGATGAGGCTGCTTATCTAGAGAAGTGATCATTCATGTTGAATGAATGTACTTCAGAGAAATTCAATGGAATGGAAATTTGGAAAGTGTTTGAGGGGATAACTGCTGATTGATCTAGTGTAGCTTTTAAGCTGAAGATTATACTACTGAGAGCAGAGTGTTTTACTGAGGTATTGAACTAGTCAGTTGACAGAGGGTTCTACTGTTTGCATTCTCCACCAGTTCTCAGCCAAGAAGACCAGGAATAGGCTCAGGGGTCCTGAGGAAGTGTTGTTTAAGCGCTCTCCAGGAGATTGGTAGGGAGGAATGGCCTCCTAAAGCTATTGTCGTCTGTCCTCAACAAGTTCTATGTTATTTTATTATAAATAAATAAATGAGGAGATAACAACTTAGGAGAGCTGTTAAAAGAGTGTTTACTGGTCAAATTGGTGGAGGAGACTGGGTGGAGAGAAAACTGACATGTGGTAGCATCCTCAAACCACTTCCAATTGTTGTAGGTGGCAACCTCCCTACATTTGTGGTCATGATTCCCCAAGAAAGTGGAATCAGAGCAGGTGGCTCAATTAATGAAAATTGACCCAAAAGACCTAGGCAATCTTTATAAAAATTCCGATTGAAGAGAGATGAGGCTGCTCATTCTAGAGAAGTGATCATTCATGTTGAATGAATGTACTTCAGAGAAATTCAATGGAAGGGAAATTTGGAAAGTGTTTGAGGGGGTAACTACTGACTGATCTAGTGCAGCTTTTAAGCTGAAGATTATACTGTTGAGAGCAGAGTGTTTTACTGAGGTATTGAACTAGTCAGTTGACATAGGGTTCTACTGTTTGCATTCTCCACTAGTTCTCAGCCAAGAAGACCAGGAACAGGCTCAGGGGTCCTGAAGAAGCGTTGTTTGAGCACTCTCTAGGAGATTGGTAAGGAGGAACGACCTCCTAAAGCTATTGTCATCTGTCCTCAACAAGTTCTATGTTATTTTATTTTATTGTGTTAGTTAAATAAATCTTAGTTTAATTGATATATGAATGTTAACAGTTCAGTTCGTGAAATATTAGATTAGTATTCTTATTAGATTGTTATAGAAATGAAACGGATTTAGAGAATAATGTGTTAGAATGAAAATAAATTTCTAAACTGTGTTTTTCTACACCTAGAAACCAGGTCATACTCTAGCACAGATAGAATGCTTTAAGTAGATAAGAGAATGAAAATAGTAGGTAGGATTGTGTAACTGTAAATAGCAGAGTAAATTTATTTCAATGTTTAAAATATTATGAAGGAAAAACAATGTTATGATTTATTTGTATTTACTGTTTTTACTTAGCATAATTAAATACAAATGCAGAAAATAAACAGTAAACTACATTAGAGTTACAGTAATAGTATCTTGATAAAATAGAAGCTTATAGAAGATAACACCTAAGTTTATAAACAAGTTATTAACCACAGTTTATCTATTAAATCTATTAACTAAAATCTTAAACTATTACTTAACATAAACCAGAATTAGGGTTATGTTTACAAACCCTTTATTTATGAAAAGTAAACAGATTTACAGAGTTAATGTTTTAATCCTTACGGAGCCCTGAATAATTTCTAAGTTACAGTTACCAAACAAGCTTGCGCAAGATAAACCTGAGGCTCGAAACCCTAGCTTTTCTTTTATCTTTTTTATAAATTAATTTATAACAGTTTTAAACATATACATTGATAACTGAGTAAACAAATTAAACTAGAAGACTATTATGCGTTAGACTGATTACAGTCTTAACTCAAAAACTTATAATATATTTATAACTCTTTTATTTTTAAAATATTTCATAAACAGGTTAAATAAACATCAATACACCTATACAAGCAAAATAGAAGCAAACAGGAAACTGTGCTCAATTAATAATTAATTTAAGAATACACTTATTTAAGGGTTTCACTTCCAGTAAACCCTAACAATTATTTACTTACTGATAAGAGTAAAATTTATAAATTTACATTAAGACTGTTCGAAATTCTTTATATTAATATTATTTATTTATAAATGTAGCATAAACAGTAAATTACTTCATTGTCAGTAGAAGGAGGAAATAAAAACCTATTTTACAATAACATTAATTACAGGTAATGAAATCATAACAATCGCGAGACAGAGCTCAAGATAAATAAAATCTTTATTTATAAAACCAATTGTAATACATTGTCAAGCCATAAGGCTAAATCCTAACTTAAAAACCAAATACATGTCACGGCTCGAAGGCCGGTTTTACCCAGCATAATAGCAAGGGTTTGCACATAAAACTGGAAAGCACATTACATTAAAAAATCTTAACTATTGAGAAACCGAAACAGGCTTCCAACACTGTAATTTCTCCTTCACAACCCTCATTGCAAGTAGGGTAAAATCTAGTTTGAAAAATAGGGCTTACCGGTTGGGGCCATGAATTCCATAGAGGTCAGCCGTTGTTTTCCTTTTCACTGAATTGTAGAGCAGTCGAGGGTTCCTGCAACAAGCACATTATCGAGCTTTAGCACGAAGTTCAACTTCGAAACTGAAAACCCTAACTGTGTTAAATAACTTAATAAAGATTTTGCATAATGAACTTTCAGTTGTCTTTACCTGTCAGAGAGGAGAAATCGAGCAACGAGGAAGCTGTCACCAGCCTGTGCATTTTATGCAGAGGAGTACCTAAAATCTACTCCAACCCTGAAGGGAAAGCAGTGTCGACAAGCTTAAGTTTAACAAGCCGTGACGAGCCACAAGAAAACTAGACTGAAACTTTCGACAGGCCGAGAGCCAACACACAAACAATAACCACTCGCGCAGTAAGGTTTACAAGCTCGACGGTTTGCAAGAAAAGAATGAGTACTGAAACCTCACAGCAACATACATGAGTGACGGAGTAAGCAAGACAAAGAAACAACCTCTAATGGCCGCCAAGATAGTCACATAGAGCAGCCCGTAGGCCAGCGAAACCTCCAGAGACAAATGACAAGAGAATAGGGTTTCCAACCCTTAAAAGTCACCAATGCACGGTGGTGAGCAATCCATGTGCCTCCAAATCTTTCAACCACGCATGGGTTTTGTCTATAGTTGTCTACGTTTCCAATCAACCAATTATTATTACAATGATATACAAATGAACTATGCACACGACTATGGAGTGTGTTTATATATTTATTCACCAATGATAATATAAAAACTATATCCTTGTAATCAATAGTTTCGAGGATTGTGATTTTGGTTAACAATGATTTCATAACGTCGACCTTGGAATGGAGAGGCAATAACCTTGCCTTTCGAACAATCCTAAAGTCGACATTATAATAAACATTCTTTTCCAATTAATAATTTTTGAGTTCACATTGCAAAACGATGATAATATATTTATATATTATTTAAAACAAAAACCTTATCAATTGCAAACGATGGTTTAAAGATTAGTTACTTTTGCCAATAACTAACATACGTCTGTTGACTATGGAGGAAAGGTGTTTAAATCTTAACAAATAAATAATCACGAGGCACGACCATATTATAGGCTTTTACAAATAGTGTTTTATATGCTAAACTAGCCAATGATAATAATGCTGAATACTAGCATTATTTACAATGACAATTTTTGCTTGTATGAAGTAATTGGTTCTAGCATAGTATGGGAACCTTGGTTATAATGTTTCACTTGAGTTATACCTTAGATTATAAGTTCTAGGTAATGTAATCTACCATAGTAGATATTATCAAACTACAACTTATTATCAGTAAGGCAACATAATAATAATAGTTTTATTATGGAGTAGAACATGCACATGGTTTGTATTTATAGGATTAACATTGATAAAGTAGTTACCTATGGTTTAGACTTTGTAAAAGTTTTGATAGGTAGTATTCCATCTTAAGACGATGTGTCTAGACTACAAGAACCAAATTTATAATGTCATGGACACTTCCAAGTATAAGATTTCTATAGGATGCATGTAACAGTTATATTAGAAATCTTTACTAACGAGATTGATAGGAACACTTTCTTGAATAAGAGACAACACATTTAAACATAACATTAGTATTATAAGAATGTTAAAATGGAAATGAATGTATTACGAAGAACATGAGCGCTAAGCTCACAGTAAGTATCTTTGTTTCGCTAAGTATGATAAAAATAACGATCTTATATCTAAAGTTGATTATTGTCTTAGAAACAAAAACTATAGAAGACAATTACTTTACCTGATCAGAGCTTGCTTGTAAATAATCAGTTTATTTACTAGTATTTTAACATGCAACATATATATTTCTTGATACTTTATGAATTAAACTTCTACTTGATCGATCGTTACCTGTTAAACCTGTAAGAACCAGCAATACATCTGCGTTAGCATAAATGCTAAGTAAGCCCAAGTTTTCAAAGATAGATTTCATCGACTTGCCAAAAAAAAGTAAACTTATTAGTAAAACTGAAAGAAATCTGAATGCAGGTCAATCTTATATACATTACGAAAGTGAAAGATGTATTAGTTATCGTAATATGAAAATGATTAATACTAAACGTTAGACTGTTTCATTTTTCGCTAATCGCTAGCAGTTAGCAAACTGTGTATTCAACATTTTATGTTATCTTAAAATTTTTAAATTTTTATGAAATTTTGGGGTTATGACATGTGGTATTAGAGCACAAGGTTCAAACACTAGGCCTTGATGAAGCTCAACTTGCTTTTATGAAATAGTGTGTTAAATCATTTTGCTGATGTTGTTTTCTTTTAATGTTATTCAACAGAGAAATTTGTTTCTGAGTTTAACAACATGTATGGAAAGACTGGAGGAATATGTGGAAGAGAAATCTCCCTTTACTGAACAAGAAAAGTTATACAGGAGGACATAACCACTAATTCCTCAGAACTTTTACAAATAGTAAAAGAATTAAAATATGAAATGGAATCTGTTAAAAAGGAAAATGAGAGGATTCTGAGAGCTCAGGAGGAGCTGAATCAGATCCTAACATAAATATTTCATGCCGAGGGACAGGGTAGAAGAGCTGATTCAGAAGATATAAGTTACCAACATAAGTATAAAAAGACTAAACAGACTAAAAATGAAATCAGCTCATCTTTAGAAGTATTTGGTGATCAACGTAATTTTCATTCCACTAGTGATAGTAGTGATGACCATCATTATACTAAAAAAAGAAAATATAAACCTTATGAGGAAATTTATAGAGAGTTTAAAAAGATCAAACCACCAACATTCAATGGAGAAACTGAAAAGGGGGAGGAAGCGGAATCCTGGTTATCGGGGATGAAGAAGTACTTCTAGATTTATAACTATTCTAACCAATTAAAGGCTAGAATGGCTATCTATAATCTATTAGGGAAAGTTGATATATGGTGGCAAGATTTAAAGAGAGTGAAAGGAATAAAAGAGAAGAACATAAATTGGAGTACCTTCAAGAAGTAATTTAAAAATAAATTCTTTTCTGAACAGTACTATGAAGAGAGAGCAAAATAATTCTATGAGCTTAAATTAGGTACAATGACTATGAAAGATTTGAACAACAAGTTTTTAAGTCTGCTTAGGTATGTGCCATACCTTGTAGATGAGAAACCGAAGGTACAACGGTTCCTCATCTGCTTACCTTATCACATAAAGGATAGGATTGAATATGACAATCCAAAAACTCTGGAAGAAGCTATGAGGAAATCCAATTTCAGTTATGAACAGAACCGAAATAAGGAGAGCATGGCCAATTGGAAGGCCAAAAAGAATAATAATAATTATGATCAAAAGAAGAAATAATTTGTGCCCAATCGAAATTCTAAAAATAATAAGGCCAAAAACTTTCCTAACAAGAACTTCCAAGGGAATAAGAATAATTCACCAAACAATCAGAATAATCCAAAGGGTAAAGTGTCTGCTAATAATCATGGTAATTACACAAAGAACTTTGAACGCAAAGAACCCATAAAGTGCTGGGAGTGTAATGGCCCACATTATGCCTCAATCTGTCCTAATCGAAAAAAGACTGTCAGTAATATCCATACAATACATGAGGATATGATTGTTGGAGACTTAGCGAGGACTATGCCCAGGATGAATGTAGCCTTGGAGAATCGATAGGCAGACTATCAAACTTCCATGGTGGAAGTAGAAGGTAAGATAAACCAAACCCCTATAGCTATTTTAATTGATCCAGGAGCCAGTCTAAGTTATATTTCACCTAAATTGGTAGAAAAATGTAAGTTTCCTGTTGAAAAATTTGAAAGTTCTTGGTTGGTTCAGTTAGCCACTGGTGCAAAAAGGAAGGTAACTTGTTTTGTAAAGAAATGTGCAGTAGTTATGGATCAATTTGAAACTTTTGTAAAGCTTAATGTACTATCTCTTGGTTCTTATGACATACTAATCGCTATGGATTGGTTAGAGCAACATAGGGTGATCTTAAACTGTTATGATAAAACCTTTACTTGTATAAATAATGATGGAAAATCAATAAGTGTAAAGAGAATCCCTCAAAAAACAACCATAAGGCAGATTTCTGCTCTGCAGCGTAAGAGAGCTGTTAGGAAAGGTTGTAAGGCTTATGCAGTAACAGTAACTAATGAGGAAAATCTAAATAATACAGATAAATTAAAATTGGAGGATATACCAGTTTTAAGAAAGTATGCAGATGTATTTTCGGAAGAAATTCCGAGACTGCCTCCGAAAAGGGAAGTATATTTTACCATTGAGCTGGTACCGGGTGCAGTACCTAGCTCAAAGGCCCCTTATCGGATGAACATACTTGAACTTAATGAACTTAAATCACAATTAAAAGAACTTATTGACAAGAAGTATATTCGACCCCGTGTGTCTCCCTGGGGGCACTTGTCATCTTCGTTAAGAAAAAGGATGGAACTCTCCGACTTTGCATAGATTATCGTCAGTTGAATAAGATGACTATTAAAAATAGATAACCGTTGCCTCGCATAGATGATATGTTTGATCAACTATGAGGAGCTACGGTGTTTTCAAAAATTGATTTAAGGTCTGGATATCACCAAGTTAGGATTAAAGATGAAGACATCTTTAAAACAGCTTTTAGGACTCAATATGGCCATTACGAGTTTGTTGTCATGCCATTCGGGCTTACTAATGCCCCAACTGTTTTTATGTGTTTAATGAACACTGTGATGCATAAATATCTGGACAAGTTTGTGTTCATGTTTATCGACGACATATTAATCTATTCGAAATCTAAAGAAGAACATAAGGAACATTTAAAAATTATTTTGCAAGAGTTACGAGATCATCAACTCTTTGCAAAGTTTAGTAAATGCGACTTCTTTAAGGATAAAATCCAGTACTTAGGTCATGCGGTGACTAAGGAAGGAATTTCTGTGGATCCCGAAAAGATAAAGGCGATTGAAGATTGGCCGGTTCCTAAAGATGTAACTGATGTTAGATACTTCATGGAAATTACCGGTTATTACCGGAGGTTCATTGAAGGTTTTTTGAGAATCGCAAATCTGATAACTTCCTTGCAGAAGAAGGGAAAGAAATTTGATTGGAACCAGAAATGTGAGGATAGTTTTAAAAAGTTAAAAAATTTATTAACCAACGCACCTATTTTAAGAATAGCTGATCCAAATAAAGATTTTGTAGTGTGTACTGACGCCTGCAATGATGGTTTAGGTGGAGTATTGACTCAAGAAGGGCATGTTATTGCTTATGAGTCTAGGAAATTAAAAATTCATGAAAATAATTATGCAACTTATGATTTGGAATTAGCTGCTGTTATACATGCTCTAAAGATGTGGCGTCATCATTTAATTGGAAGAAAATTTATTCTAATGACCGATAATAAAGGACTAAAACATCTTTTAGATCAGCCTAATCTGAATGCTAGACAAGCTAGGTGGCTAGGTTTTCTAAGTGAGTATGATTTCGAAATTCAGCACATTAAAGGGAAAGAAAATAAAGTTGCTGATGCATTAAGTAGAAATGCAAGGCTGAACTTTACAGCAGTTATCAACACTTATACAACAGATCTGGAACAACAGCTTAAAGCAGGGATAGAACAAGATGAAATTTACCAAAATTTACAAGTAAAAATGAAAGAAAATCCAACAGAAAGATTAAGTAAAGGGTATAGTTTGAATGAAAAAGGATTTTTACTGTATAAAGACAGAATGTATGTACGTAATGTACCTAAAGTTAAGTTATTAATTTTAGATGAAATCCATAAAAATCCATACTCAGGCCATCTAGGTTATCAGAAGACTATAACTATATTTAGAAAAGAATATTTTTGGCGAAACATGAAGACTGAACTGACAGAATATATCACTAAGTGTTTTGAATGTCAGCAGGTAAAAACTGAACATCAACACCTAGTTGTATTACTTCAACCATTGCCCATTCCTAGCTAGAAATGGGAGATAATTAGTCTAGATTTTGTTACTGGACTGCCTAAAAATCAGAATTTAAATGATTCTATAATGGTAGTAGTTGAAAAATTGAGTAAAGCATCTCACTTTATACCTGTTAAAACTACGTATAAAGCTGCAAACATAGCTGATATATTTCTAAAGCAAATTTTCTAACTGCATGGGATACCGAAAGTTATCATTAGAGAGAATTTGAGGTCAAAAATGGGCCTCCTAAGAGATGTACTACAAAAATATAAGATATATTAAAATATTATGAGTTAGGGGTTTTATGG
>LPNX010999503.1:67472-112472 GCA_001517045.1 Pseudotsuga menziesii
AACAACCTCCATTTCAGAGCACTACCCGGTTTGCATCACATGGTGAAAGGAATGCCTAGTTTTGATTTTGTACATGCTAATATATGTCGGGGTTGTACTTTAGGAAAGAATGTTAAAACGAATATTCCTAGAAGACATACTAGATATATAGGGATTTTAGATTTAGTAGACTCATATGTATGTGGTCCCATCTCAGCCCCTTTCCTGAGAGGATAACTTTACTATGTATTATCCATTGATGATTTCCCTCGTAAGGCTTGGATTTATTTTATGTTCAAGATGAAACTTTAATTAATTTTCAAGAATATAATTCCTTAGTAGAGAATCACAAAAGTAGGCACATTTGTGCTTTGAGGTCCGATAATGGTGGGGAATTTGAATCAAATGCTTTTAATAAGTTTTGTAGTGATGCAGGGATTTGTGGACAATTATCAGTTCCATACAACCCCCAACCAAATGAGGTGGTAGAGAGAAAGAATAGAAATGTTTGTGAGGCTATAAAATCCATTCTACATAATAAAGACCTATCTTCTTATTTGTGGGAAGAAGCTACCAGTACATAAGTGCACATTCAGAACAAAAGTTCGCATGCAATACTTGATGAGAAAACACTTGAAGAGGTGTTCACTGGTGAGAAGCCAGACATATCACACCTCCAAATATTTGGTTGTCCTGTATATGTTCACATTCCAAAAGAAAAGAGAACCAAGATAGAACCTTCGGGAAAGAAGGGAACTTTTGTGGGCTATAGTGAGACCTCCAAAGAATTCCGAATATATGTACCTGTTTAGAGACATATTGACGTTAGTGAGGATGTGAATTTCCATTTGATGAAGATGCTTTTGGATTACATGGTTGGTCTATTTGGAGACATTTTCAACCAATCTCAAGTAGTAATTAATATTACAGGTAAATATTTGAAAATGATAAGAGATAAATATAGGGTTAATCTAGAAAAAACCCTAGTTATGATTGAACTTTTATGGTTACTAAGAGAGAGTGGAAGGCTCCTCAAGAGGACAAAAAATAAAAAGGTACGAGAAGACAAGGAAATACACCTCCAAAAGGAGGAAGGTATAACATTTGGAATTTCATTATGTATGATATTTTTCTAAAGTTCAATATAAAATTAAAATTGCATCATTTTATGTCCTTAAAACTCTTTGTAGGATTAAAGATAGATCCAAGGCCATCCATGCCAGGTTATGGAATCTTGACCAACACAAACTTAGCTAGGGTGGATACTTGAAAGTGTATGCCCAATTTGTAAGTACGGAAATGATTTTACCATATTATTATTGAAAAGGTGCAACCAATTCATTACTGACATATTATGGAATGTTAGGGGTATGTCATGAAATGAGCATCGATAGAAAAAAAAACTCATGTTCAAATGTGGGTTTCAAACTGTGCTTGAATGAGTCCAAATTCGCGGGGAAAGAAAAATACCAAACAAATGTTAGTTTTGAAAATGATATTTATTCTTAAAATCATTTCAAAAAAGAAAAACATGTTTTCTACAAAATCAAACACTTATAATTTAATGTTTTCATTTTTTAATGTACTAGGAGATGTTTATAAGTATTGATGTTGGAGGAGATCAACAACCTCGTGATAGTAGTACGATTGTATAATTATATGATTTATGAGATATTGAATATTAATATTAAATTTTCTATAATTATAACTTTGATTTTGTTTTAGGGGTAGAGGTTGTAGATTAAGAAACTAGGACAAAAGAGGAGGTGATTGTTCCTGAGACCATGGCCTCTCCACATCAAGATGGTAGTAAATGTTGATTTAATATTAGCATTAAATAATTATTTAATGATGATTTAATGTAAAAATTGAACATTTATTATGAATTTAACTTATATTTTTTATTTTTTTTAATAGTGGATGTTGGTCCCACTCAACCTGTACATGACCATATATGTATGTGTGTTCCCATGTTAGGCAACAAAAATCAATATAGTCAGATCAACAACCACCAAACACAAAAGAGGATGAGGTTACTCTTATGCATTTTCTTAAGAATAAGAAACCCTCTAGGAAGTGATGTCCAATGAACATTTTTGATATAATACATTTTGTATTACGATTTTTGTATAATGAACTTTGTTGATATAATATATTTGGTACTATTTTGTAAGTGATATTTCTTAGGGAATCTACATGTTTAATTTATTTATATTAATTTAATTTCTTTTGAACTAGATATATAGGCTATGGGGGATTGAGAGTGATGTGAGGGGGGCATGGGCCATATGAGATTCCACCTTCACATGGTTGGCATTGTTTTATAGAGAATAAATTATTCTTGAAACAAAGCGAAAATCGAGCAATTATGTACTTTCACATCATCCATTTTTATTTTATTAATATGGTGTTAAAAATGGTTAAACAACCATAGTATTGGATATATGAATGTATTTATTACGTGCACTCATGTAGACGATACATATTAATGTTCCAAGAGTGTTTTACACCTTATGTACCATGGTATCAATCTCTATGGATGTTTGGATGATTCATGTCTTGAGAATTTCTATTGAATATTTTCTCATTGAAAATGTTAGTTCTTTCTTAATTTTTAACTAAATTTTGTGTTAAATTTTTTTTTTAGGCTCTAGTGTCCATATCAAGACAAAAAATGAATGATAAGAGGACCACCGAACCATTAAACTTAGTTAACCCAGGAAAAATCAACCAAGCTCGTTTAACTATTTGCATCTCCACACGTTTGCATGTTTAGGGCCATTGCATCATATCCCATTGATACAAGAACATGAATTATGAATACTATAACTCTAGGAACCCAATGTATTCACAATACAACTAGATTTGATTAGTCAAATGTGAAAAATTATAACATAGGCGAAACTCCCCAAACAAGACCACAATCCTATTGTCATAATCTACCATATCATTGAAACATACAGTAGTAATCCCATCACAAAGAAGTTGCATAACAATGGCATAGTAGCAACACCAACATACCTCCAAGATGTATCATGATCATATATTGAGTGTAGTGATCGAGGAATAGCCTAGTGTTGAGTGTAATTTTTTTTCATATAAGGTGTTTATAAATTTATAAACACCTTATAGTAAAATCAAGAAAAACCATTTCTCTATCCTATGATACAGACCCTATATCTATTTCAAGTGACTAATACAAATATGTTACAAAATCTACTTGATTGAAGGAGACATTGATGCTAGTAACTATGGAAATTGACTTTAATTTCAAAATTTTGTCTAATTACTTAATTAAAAGAAAAACTGTCGACGAAAACTACACCAACCATATTTAACTTCAATAATCTCCCTAATCCCTTAACTAAATAATACTATTAGATATATCAACATCTATATTAGATTTTATCCAACTATATTGTCACATCCTATTATGTGTTTGTTTGAGAAAATAGAGCTTCTTCTTTGCTTGGAGACTACACCAATTGTCCTTAACTTCAACAAACTCCCTAATCACTTAACTAAATAATACTACTAGATATTTCAACAAGTATATTAAATTTTAATAAACTATATCATCACATCCAATTGTGTGTTCACTTGTGGGAATAAAGATTACGTTGTGCTTGGAAAATTTTAGCCACTTACTAGTTAGTATAGTTGCAGGGGGCATCTTGTCTAATTATACAACACCTTTTGGGACAACCCTCTTTAGTTCAACGGACCCTAAGAATTTGAGACTTGTGATTTAAAATATATTTATGGTTGTTTAACCCTATCTTGAATTTTGGGTAGACTAAATAAATTTCTCTAAGTGCATATAACTGAAGTATTCGATTGTTAAAATGGGAGTAAGATATTGTTGTATCCTCTTAACGACAACATTATCAAACTTGTTTATACTCATGTTTTCTTTGATAATTAGAAGAATGTATATAACTGTCTTGTTCAAATTTTTCTACAGCCTTACAATGTCTTATTCTCTTGCTTGATTCTTACTCTTTTGCTTGATGATCGAGAATTCCAAGTCACCAATGTTTTTCTTGGTCCTTCTTATGTACTTGCTTGTTACAATATTATGGTTAAATATTGGCTTATGCTCACTTCCTTTCGTAAACATCAATATTGGCTTTATTGATAAGGTTGTGATACAATCTCATAATTCTTATTGTGGCTTCTGCACCCATCCTTTGGAATCTTAGTGTTTAAGACAATCTCGATTTTGTCCAAAGTTAGTACCTTATGACAAAATGTGATACAGATTTTGTCCAAAGGTATTTACCTCAGATTGATAAAATCTGGATCATCTAAGACACTAAGCTTCCAAAAAAAACAGGTGAAAAACACACAATAACAATTATGAACTTTTTATAACAACCTCAACAATAAATCCAATCTTGATATTTATGAAGAATAAATCTGTTTATGAAGGAAGTCAACAAAAATCAATATTTGATCATATGCTTTACGTTGGAACACCGACACTTAAACGACATATGTACAATAGTTTTTATGATTATTACATTGAAATTTCGATGCCTCATTGAAAAAAGACAATGGTTTTGATGATGTCCTGCTTCAGAACACCGACGCTCAAACGACATGCATGCAATAGTTTCAATGATCACTACATCAAAATTTTGACACCTTGTCAATGAAAGGCAATGGTTTCAACTAGGGCCTATATTGGAACGACGATCTTCTTGAAATGAGCGAGCAATGAAATTGACAAGATGGTTATGGAAAAGTGCCATGTAGTCACTAGAGGACGTCGTAATGCCAATGTAGGAATGACAGGTTTATATGATGTTAGACTTTCGACATAAAAGTTGCGACGTTCCAAAGTAGTTGTTTTTCAACGTTTATACGTCAGACTTCTTGTCAATATAATTTGTCCCTTTTGCAGTAGTGTCTTCTTTCCTTTAACGTTTTTTGTATTTATATCGATAAGTTAGAGGATTGTTTGGAAGATGAAGGTTGTGTTGGCACAACATTTACTGGTATAGTCGTCATCCTTCTTCTTTACGCTGATGATATTTCTTTTATGACAAAGAATCTCTATGATCTCAATAAGTAAATAAACATTCTCATGGAAATTTTCTCTAGTATAAGTATGACTGCTAGAACTGACAAAATAAAGGTTATGATATCAAATCCCAAAAGATCACTCATGATAATTTCATGTATGACAAAAATAAATTGGAGGAACTGAATTCATATAAATATCTTAGAATTGATCTTCATCATAAGCTTTACTGGAGCTATAGCATTGAGAAATTGATTAATAGAGGGTGGAATGGACATGAAAGCAATTGTAAATTAACAGACCTATGGCTTTGGGATAGGAAGAAACTCTTCATGGAGATTCTCGTCACTCTTGTTATCTTATATGATTGTGAAGTTTGGGGTTGCAACATCTCTAGAGAATCATGGAGAAGGATATAGAAAATCCAAAAGCACTTTATAGCACATAAATTAACATAAATACACCCTATCCTATCCTCCTCATAGAATTGAATCTCTCTTTGATTGAAAGCATGGCTATCACTAGGTACCTATTGTACAAGAAAAAGATAAAACACCATGAGACACAAGAGGCTTCCTAATATTTCTTCGTACTATATTCAATTCCACCTACAAATTAAGTGAAGTTGACATAAAAAATCAAAGTATTGGCTAAATCACTGGGGATACGAGGAAGATATCACTCTGCACAATACTGATAATACTAAAAATATTATTACATCTAATTTATGTTGGGATTATTATTAATCCTCCCTTTGTCTCCTTTGACTACATAAAGTCTATTTGATTAATTTCCCTAGCCTAGGAGGTCTCATCACTTCACCAATGCATGTGAGACATAACTAGTAGATATATGCCACTTAATGCACCTGTCTACATGCATTTTGGAGCTCCAGGGATCAATCCCCATTTTATAGGAACCCACTTAGTGTGCCACCAACAGTGTCCAGTAGTTGACTCGAGTAGGTATTTTGTTATTCTCAGTTTTGCTCCAATCCCCATTAGTTAGCTCACTTCCATTTTCTCTAGCACCAGTTTTGCATGCATGCAGGGAGTGTGGCAGATTTGTTCACCTACCCTCTTTAGTTAACAGATTTTAAGTGATTGTAACTGGTTGTTATCTATTTTAGTGATCTAGAGTTGCACTAGTTAGCTCTAGTGATGATTTTCCCACTGTTAGTTACCTCTAGAGTAAGTCTAGGTTGGTAGATTCAACTACCTGTGTAGGTATTCAAATTATTCATTGATGTTGTATTATATATTCTCCCATAATGTGAATAATAATTAATGGAATATTTCTCATATCGTTCTTCAATTATTCTTCTCTTATTTTCTCTTATGCAATCTATGTGAAGACCATTTTTGTCCCAAGATCTTCTTGTCAGAATTGAATATGGTATTAGAGCTTGGTTAGGCTATTCAAATATCCATCAGATATTTGCATTGATGCACCAGAAGCGATTGAGTTTCCACATAAATCCTGCAATCTTTGCCTTGCTAACTTTGGATTCTGTCCAGAGAAGTCTCTGCAGGTGTGACAAACTCTAAAAATGTGCTCATTGTCAAAATAGAGGTTTATTTATCTTACATAAATTTATTTCTAGTTTTGTGCAGGTGTAACAAGTTATGTATTTGATATTAGTTCCTCCTCTATCATCATTCAACTATCCTGAATGGAAATTGAAGATAATTGCATATCTTAAAAGCCATGAGCTCTTTGATGTGTCTATTGGAGCTGTGGAAATGCCATAATCCAATGATGAGAAATCTATTTGGTTCAATAAATGTGACAAAGAATATGGAGCCATGTGTCTATCCATTCCTCCTAGGATGCGCTATCCCATTGATGTTGTTGAATTCCCAAGTGAAATTTGGTCCCATTTGGAAAAATCATTTGGTTAGTAGACTAGAGATATTAGCGAAAAGCATTGGGAGAACGCATCTGACATATCCTTTCAAGTTCTTCTAGCCTTCACTATTTCTCAAGAAGATGAAGTTATACAAGATGAAGAAATGACAGAGTCTTCAACTAATTCAATTCGAAACCAGACTTATTGTGCTGCTGCTGTCGAATTTTTTGAGAAATTTGATGTCTCATGTTTTCATGCAGCTACTCCAGAAGAGGATATTCGAAACTCCATTGTTGAATAACTCTCCTTCAATTCGAAACCAGACTCATTCTGCTGCTGCTCTCGAATTTTTCGAGAAATTTGATGTCTCATGTTTTCATGCAACTACTCTAGAAGAGGAGATTTGAACCTCCATTGTTGAAGAACTCTCCACTGAGTCTCTCACCTTAATTGGTTTGAAATCAGAGATTCAATAACTATCAGTTATGCTTGTAACTGATCTCATCAATTTTTGTGAGAAAAATCAAGCACCTCAAGGCTCTTTCAAAGTTGCTATTGGGGATTCGATGTCAGTATATTCTTATGATTTGCTGATATTAGATTTTGTGATTTCATGGATATTTTTAGAAGCTACATCATATTTTGGAGCTCAAGCATTCACTCTCCATAGTCTCAGGTCTTCTTTCTCTTCCTGCTCAATCACATACGCATCTCCTCAAAGTATTAGAAATGATGGAGACCTCTTGCATTCGCTTGGATGCATGATCCTCTCATCTGGAGCCGAATCTACTTCACATGGTTCAAAGTATCAAGCACATCAAGACTCATTTGAACTTGATTTCAATATCAAGTTGAATGAGCACTCTTTGTTGCTCTTTTACATGGTCCCATAAACTCTTATGCAACTATATATGTTCCTGATCAATTTGAGCATATTCCTCTTCTTCTTAAGAAGAATATCCCTCCATACATCTAATCAAGTTCACACCTACTTGGATTTGGAGCAGTTTATTTTTTGGTGTATCTCATGTCCATTTTTTAGGAAAAGATTTTCCCCATGCGGTTTTTCCTTTTTTCCTCATTTTACATGGATAAATATTTTTTACATTTAGATTGTAATGGGTGACCTTTGGTCTTAGTTACTAGGGCCCAGGTAGTCCAAAGTTAGGATTAAAGGGGGGTGTTGGGATTATTATTAATCCTCCCTTTGTCTCCTTTGACCAGATAAAGTTTATTTGATTAATTTCCCTAGCTTAGGAGGTCTCATCACTTCACTAGTGCATGGGATACATAACTAGTCAATATATGCCACTTAATGCACCCGTCTACATGCATTTTGGAGCTCCAGGGATCAATACCTATTTTATAGGAACCCACTAGAAGTGCCACCAGCAGTGTCCAACAATTGACTCTAGTAGGTATTTAGTTATCCTCAGCTGTGCTCCAATCCCCATAAGTTATATCACTTCCAATGTATCTAGCACCAGGTTTGCATGCATGCAGGGAGTGTGGCACCTTTTTTAACCTACCCTCTTCAATTAACTGATTTTAACTGGTTATTAACTATTTTAGTGATCTGGAGTTGCACTAGTTAGCTCTAGTGGTGTTTTTCCCACTCCTAGTTACCTCTAGAGTCAGTCTAGGTTGGTAGATTCAACTACCTGAGTAGGTATTCGAATTATTCATTGATGTTGTATTATATATTCACCCATAACATGAATAATAATTAATGGAATATTTCTCATATTTTTCTTCAATTGTTATTCTCTTACTTTCTCTTGTTTAATCTATGTGAAGAACATTTTTGTCCCAAGATCTGCTTGTCAAAATCTAATACTTTAAGGAGAATATGTGGTGTGATAAAGAGTTGGAGGATAAGAGAAAATTCAGGTGTTATAAGGAGGTGGTCAAACCTATTCTAGAAGATGAAAAGTTATCTTTATTTTAACTAGTGTAAAGAAGAAAATCAACATTGCTAACATAAGAACAAACTCTCATGATCTCCATAGTGAAACAAGATGTTGACAATTTCTAAAATGTTGTGTGATGAAATAATCAGTTTCATCCTTGTGATACAAAGAGGGTTGAAGATATAAATTACTTTCTCATAGAATGTCCCATGTACACCCACATTAGAGCACAATTTCAAAATAATTTCTACAATATTGACCTTCCTAAACCTTTTAACTCATCACAACTATGGTGATTTAGGAACACTTGTCTTAAATATTTTCGAGTAATGGATGTTAATAATTATCATCACTCACTCACACACACACACATTCACATTGCAACATTATTTTATGTAAATATCATATCCATAGTTTTTCTATTATGTCTAAATATCATATTACCAACATATAGTATTACTATTATTGGTTTTTTATAATTGTTTTTTAAAGCCTACAAATAATGATGTAAGAGTTATATCAAGTTGTAAAACTAGTATCTTTGTGTATCTTTTGCCTAGAGAGTATGTTTTCCCTTTCTTTCATATAGTTTAATGGAAATTTAAAAAAATTACAAATTTGATAAGGTTGTACAAAAAAATTCAAATATTAAAAAATATATTTCGATAATTAATAAATATTTTCAAAAAAGAAAATTTTGAATTAATAAAAAATATGACAAATTATTGAAAGCTTTGCGTTTAAAGAGCCTATCTATTTGGATAGCCCAGGGGGGATAAGGACATTTTTTTCATAAATTTGCCAATTCTAGAATAAATCGTATTGCTATCTGGGATATCAAAGACTCCAATGGGAACATATTTCCTCTCAGGGGAATTCGGAAAAAAAAACTACGATTGATTTATTTACTAAACATTTTCAAGATCCCAGTGGAACTAATAATGTCTCTCAACTTATTATTTACTAAACATTTTCAAGATCCCGGTGGAACTAATATTGTCTCTCAACTCAATGTGGTTAAACACTATCCTACTATATTATTTTCAAAAGAAGGGCAGGAAATTGGCATAACAATTACTTTAGGGGAGATTGAAGAGGTGCTTATACATTTTTCCAAAGACAAAAGTCCAGGACTCGATGGCTAGAAAATAGAGTTTTTCATCAAATTTTTTGATATCATTGGGAAAGATATTCAGGATGTAATTGAACACTCTAGAGTTCAAGGATATGTCTCTGGGGCATTAAACTCCACTTTTATTGCATTGATTCCCAAAGGTGAAAAGACAGTCTTTCAACGACTATTGACCAATTAATCTTTGTAAACTCCACTTTTATTGCATTGATTCCCAAAGGTGAAAAGATAGTCTTTCAACAACTATTGACCAATTTATCTTTGTAACCTTGTGTACAAGATTATTACAAAATCATATTAAATAGAATGAAATAACCATTGGAGGAAAGGTTGTCAAAGGAATAATTTGGGTTCTTGTCTAATAGACAAATATTGGATGCTATAGGAGTCACTTAGAAATGTATGCATGCTGTTAAGACTAAAAATATGGATGCAATTGTAACATACCCAATTCCCTCATTACTATTTTGTGAAATGGGGTATGAAATTTTCCTCTTGACTTCACTCAAACATCCAAATATGTTAGTATTCAATATTACTATGAAATAAAAGACATTAGTGAACTACTCAGCTGACTAAATAAACCTCTAACTTTAACTTCATTAAAGATACTCAATAAAATGAAGCTTCACTATTATCTATACCTAATAGAATTCAAACATGAAGAATGTAATTATTCCATAATGATAATATTCCTTTACTACTACCACTCTCTTATACACTAAATTCTCTTGAGGTGAACTCAACATAACATAAAGTTCTTATCTATTATTCTTTTACAGTTCAAATATTAGTAACATGGTAACCCAAAGTTCTTATCTATTATTCTTATCTATTATTCTTTTACCGTTCAAATATTAGTAACATGGTAACCCAATCATAGTAATCTAATATTATACAACTTCTTATAAACAAGATACTATTCCACCTTGAGGGGACTATATTATACATAAGGTATACATCCTTATTTAGGAGCATGTCTACTATACGAGTCTCTTTTCAAAATATAATAGCCTTTTTAATCATACATTTACTTTAATATCCCACTATATGAAAGTAAGTCAAGTTCCTTATTGCTCCTTTCTCATCATGCATTTACATAATAAACCATCTACATTACATTATGTACCACTTAAGACATATAATGAACGAGTTAGTCAACTACCATATTCTCATCTTACTGACAATATTAACTCATCAAGTATCATATCCATGCTATTCATTGTACTCAATCATTCAAACCATAAAAATAAAGTGATGCTACATTTTGCATAAATCGAAGAATATTTAGACTTATGTAATGATACAACTTATCTTGACGTAAGTTACAAATTTTTATAAACAGAGCAACAGTAATGACAAAAAAAGTGTAGAAAACTTATCTAAACTAAGTAGACTCAATCGATTGAACACGACTGAAGGCTTAATTTCAACTTTCCTCCCAACCTTCTCGCTCTCTGTTCGACGTATGTTTTCTGGCCAAGAGACCACCACCGAACTGAGTAGGGAATCCACTAGGAAAAATACTTTGAAGAAATTCTGAAATAACTTTCATTACATGTCATCTCAATCATTTATCCAAAATCCCTCATAGTTATAGTTTTAAGGCTCTCAACCTAAAGAGTATAATAATCCCTCCCTATAACAATAAGTCAATATTCATAATTTCAACATGAATCTTCTATATATATATATATATATATTCAATTTTATTATAATATGAGGATTTTAATGCATAATTAGAACTTATGTCTTAATTATTAATCACTATTATATAATCATTTAGATCATAGCTTAGTGGGATAGCTCAAGTGGTTGACTGTTGTAAGTTGTTAGTAGAAGGTATTAGGGTCAAATCTTGGGGTGACTCTACATTGCTATATAAAGGCCTCACTTGATGTACCCATCGAGTTAGCTATATAATAAGAGTAGATGAACCACAATTAAAAAAATATCATTAGATTATATTAAATGTTTAAAAATCTATTTTATCAAAAAAACAAGACAATGCCATTACCTCCCTATGAACACTTACTTAAAGGATTACCATGTGTAATAAGTATGAATACATGGTAAAAGTTATAATATGTGGTAAGTTATATTTCAGTAATTTTACAACAACTAAGCGTTTCCATCACATTTAAGCATAATATTAAAAGTACTTTCTAAGTACCTTAAAGATATATCCTTTGTAGGTTACACAAAGAACTACAAAGAACAATAGGGGTTGCTGATGAAGCAAGTCCCTGCCTATAGTCAAGAGCCTTGTGGCAAATCCAGTCGTCTTACATGCAAACCATTTTGAGTTTGACAAATGTAAGTGATCATTTGCTTACTTTTCCAATGTGTATCAATCACGAAGTTAAAGTAGATTTTATTTATTTAATAGACAAAGTGTAACTGCTAAATGCCCAGTACATTAGATTGGTGTATCACTAATTCAGTAATATGGTGACTCACTTTCACTGGAGCGAGGAAAATGAATAAATAATTGAACAAAATACTTAAAAAGTGAATGAATAATAGAAAACAATAGTTACGGATTAGCAGAGTTTTTTTGTTTTTGTTTTTTTTAGTCGAAAAAAACAGTTCCTTGGTATTCTATTGAATCAAAAGAACCTTGTCCATATTTATTCAGCAATATAAACCCTCATGGTCTAGCAAATTAGTGATAATATCAGTGCATAGCAGTTCATACAATTCACAAACAAAAAAAACAAGCAGATTATACCAGAGGTACACAAAGCACCTGCGTATCAATACAAAATGATCCTCTCATAAGTGAGAAGTAATAATATCAGTCAAATATGTCCCTAGAGAATATAACAAGAGCCCAGATATCTTATCCAAGCAGGAGAGAGACTCTTGTATATCCTGTAATAGCTTGCTCAACAAAACTTGATATAGCTCAAAGAATCCATGAGATAAATGACTGAAATAGAATGAGCATATTCTAAAATAGCTGAAATGAGTCTTCCCCAATAATCTCATCATCAAATGATTCAGTAAGTAAGAGATGGCCAGGAGCCAAGTGCAATCCCTCCTTGGATAAGATGTCTTCCCTCTTGTTATGTTCCCTATAGACATGACTAAGATCCACCCAGGTGAAAGAGGACATGAGAATTTTGGTGTTGTAGCACCAAGCCTCAAGATTCACCATGTCCAGGGTGGATTCCTTTTTTTCCCAATTTATAATCATAGAGGAGTCGCCAAAGATATGTAGGTAAGGAAACCCAATATCCTTGGTGACCCATAATGATGCCCAGAGTGCTAAGAGTTGTGCTCTAGTGTTCGTACTGCTCCCACATCCAAGTTTAAAGGCATACAAATGATGATCATTCAACGAAATACAAATACCTGCTCCACCAATGCTTTTTGTGGAAGCACCATTGAAAAAGATCCTAGGGAAATTTGAAACAGGAGGCTTCCCTATGATCCAGATATTATTCCTGTGCTTTAGAAGTGGTTTATAAGTATTTACCTCATCATGAATAATATGTAAAATGCCAGCCATCATAGGATTACGATATTCAAATAACTTGTAGTTCCTAGCCTTCCAAATATTCCAAATAAGAAAAAGGGGCAAATACTGTAAGGATCCATCCTTAGATACCTAGTTGGAGAGATTTTCCATAAAAGTAGGGGCAGTCCATAGAATGTTCACATCAAACAAACAGTTGAGCCCCAAAATCATCCTCTTCATAAAAGGACAGCCCACAAAAAGATGGTCTATAGATTCAGCTTCCCCATTGCATAGACAACACCTATTAGGACCGTACCATCCTTTCTTGCACAGTATATCCCAAGTATTGATTTTCTTGTTACAAGTGAGCAAGATAAAACACTTAAGCTTGTGGGGAATATTAAAGTGCCAAATATTCAAGATGATATCATTTTCCATGATAGTCCTATGATTGGAAACAATAAGATCATAAGCTTTTTTTGCTGTCACCAACTCCAGCTATTCACCATACATCCAAAGCGGTTTATCCTTAGCATTCCCAATCCTTATACCCCCATGAGTCAATCCCTTAACATAGGAGCTCCATTGATCATCCCAATCTCCACCCAAATACAGATTAGTAGCAGAGTACCAATTGGGGCCGTCAGTACCACACACATCCAAGTTCTGTGCCCGAGCAAGATATGAAATCCCCAGATCAGTAAGATAATCTCTGAGCTCCTCAGATAGAAAGTGCAGCGACTTGAGCCCATCAATAGGGTCAACCCCCACCTTAATCTTTAATCCATTTCCCACCTTCCATCCTAGCTGACAGGTAATCCACTCAAATATCCTTATAAACCCATTCCAGAAGTATGTAGTACCATTAACACAGAAATTCCGGGCATGTATCCAGTCTTCTAAGGGTCTGTTCTTTAAGTATTTATGGGCAATAATTCTGCTCCAAATACCAGTACCAGTAATTAGCTGCCACATGCTTTTTAATCTCAAAGATATGCCAAACCATTCAAGGTTCTTAATATCCCAACCACCAAATTCAATAGGTAAGGAAAGAGTTTCCCAGTTTGCCAAATGAGGTTTCTGATGGCCAGTAGAGGACCCCAAAGAAATGAGAAAATAGTTTTGCACAGAACATTCAGAATAGATTTAGGACATCTAGCCAAAGCAAACCAGTAGGCTGCCAACCCTGTGAGCACAACTTTTATAAGGGCCACCCTACCACCAAGAGAGAGATACATGTAGGTCTAGTTTTGGATTTTTTTTTCAAATAATTCGATCATCCATCGCCAATCCATGGTGTGATACCCCAATGGTTTAAGATGATAGCCCAAATACTCAAAGCCCATAGTAAGCAGATCCATCCTGAAAGGGAGTATCTTTGCAATTTTATTCCTGATATCAACATCCACATTCTAATAGAGAAAAGATGATTTATTTATGCTAACAATCATCCCCGTAGCTGAGCAAAATAAGTCAAGTGCATCTTTATATGCACTCCATTCTTCAATAGTACCAACACCAATTAAAATAACATCATGAACAAATAACAAGTGGGTTATAGATAGAAGAGGAGAGTACTGAAAGCCCTTAATAAGACCTTTGAGCTGTGCATCCATATTAATACGACTGAGACTCTCCATAATCAAGATGAATAATAGGGGAGACAAAGGACAACCTTGACGTAAGCCCTTGGATGCAGGAAAAAAATCCAAGGGAGAGCCATTAACTAACACAACAAAATAGGAGCTAGAGACACAACCCATAATCCAATTGACACCCAATAGGGGAATACCTATATGAATGAGCAAAAGTATTATAAATGTTGAGTTGACTCTATCAAAAGATTTAACCAGGTCCAATTTTAAGACCAAGACATTGGAATTCTTAGTCTTGATAGAGTGTAATAATTCCTAGGTAATACCCACAGGTTCAGTAATCTATCTATCCTTAAGAAAACCAAATTAATGGGCAGAAAGAGATTGATTAAGGATAGGCTTTAGTATGCTGGCAGCAACCTTGGATATAACCTTGTAGACCAGGTTACATAAGGATATGGGTCATAAGTCAGCAAAAGTCAGGGGCTTTTCACACTTAGGTATCAAGGTCAGAAAAGTATAGTTAAGGGCACTAGAAACTTTATCATGTAGTCTGTCCTGCTCCACAGCCAGCACCAAATCCCTCCCTATCAGATCAAAAAAGGCCAGGAAGAACTCGACAGGCCACCCATCAGGTCCTGGGCTCTTATCCTTCTTAAAACCTTTAAGTACAGCTTCAACTTCCTGGGCCATTATGGGATTAAGGAAACGATCAATATCCTCTTCAGTAGTCATGTTCGGGAAGAGCTTGATAACTTTAAGTTGATCAGAAATATTTGTAGACTTGTCATCACCAAAAATGTCACTAAATTATTGTTTACCAAGCTGCTTAAGTGCCAAGTCCTCAGAAACAGAGTTGCCTTCCTGATCATTTAGAGACCAAATAGTATTATTATTTCTTCTAGCAGATGCAAATGAGTGAAAAAAACTTGTATTTGCATCGCCTTCCTTTATCCACTGGATCCTGCTCTTCAACCTATGAGTAGTAATCTCACGATCCCAATATTTACCCTTCCTTTCCTGAAGGATTTTCAACTTATCAGCATTAGGGGCCGATATGATACCAGAGTCTTCCAGTAAGATATCTGATATACCTTCATTTATTTCCAATATTTTAGTTATCCTCAAGCAAATATCATAGCAAGCATAAGACATAAGGTATAAAGGAACCATGGGAAGAATTGTAGTGCTACGTAGAATATATATATGCTACTTAACCTTGACATGAATCATTGAAAGAATTATAAGCATAGCGATAAAGCTAGTGTGACATGAATCAGGGGCTCATGATTAAAATACAAGTGAAAGCATAGCAAGGCAGACCCTTCTGGAGCACGGCAACCGACCTCGGCATTCGCAGCCACTTGGAGAGCGAATGGTCAACGTATACCAATTCCCTAGTTGTTGTGGGCATCAGCTTGAATTTGGAACCATACAGAATAGTGTGGACGGGCAATCAAAAGAATGGAACTATTACTGCCAAGGTAATGTACATAATTCTTATCTCTCATTAGGAACCGATTCCCCTGGCGAGTCTTCTCAAGAGGATTTGGAGTGGTTGAATGCTTGTAAAATTGAAATGTTTTGCATGGTTAAGTATAAACCAGAGAATCTTGGGATGACCTGCAGAAGCGCGGTCTCTCAGGTCTCTGTCCATGTGGTTTTTGCACAATTAATTTGGAAAATGTTAATCATATTTTTGGAGGATGCTCATTTTTTCAATCTGTATGGGCAATATGCAATCATATTTCAATTTATGTTAGTTGGGACAAGTAGAATCTACATGAGAATTTTGAGTTTATTATTAAGAACTCTGCCATCGAGTTAGATGTCTTGATAGCCACATTATGGGCAATATGGAGAATGCCCAATAATGTAATATTTCAGAATGAGAGGCCTAGAACCATTATCTTACGTGTATGAGTGCTATCAGCTGGGTCCAATCCATGTCCAATCATATGGCGGTTTGGATCAGCGTGAGCCTTCCAGGAGGATATTTCAATGGGGTTGAGCAGGGAGGATACTATGGTGCTGGTATGATCATAAGAATCAACCAGACTTCGAATCTCAGTCTTAAGCGCCTTAGCATTGGTCCTGGATCTAATACTAAAGCCTAGCTTCTTGCACTTTGGGACCTACTTTATTTTGCCAAAGAAAAAGATATTTGGCTTGATATGGTTCTTGAAGATTCTAAAGCCATTGTGGAATGGGCTAAAGGTTCTTATAAACTACATACTATTCAGCTAACCCATTGGATCATTCGGACCAAGATACTCATTGATCATTTTCAGTACACCACTTTCTCCCATATCTATCTAGAATTGAACACTGAGGTTGATGGTCTTTCCAAACTAGCCATTGGCGTTGGTATGGACTCCATTGAATAGGCGAAGTTCGACGGGATAACACTCATAGAGCAGGGCTTTATAAATATTAGTTAGCTGGATTTATCGCTTATATGTATCGATACAATAGAATATCAGACTATTCACATGACTTTTAAGACATAACATAAGATATTGCTTCCATCAAATCAATCATAAGGCTATAGAAAGAACTATGATTTAATGTACCTTGGACAGTCAGTTTGTAAGACACAACTTTCATGAATAAAAAATTGTATTTTCTATGTGAAAAAAAAAGCATAACAATAAAATCCTGCATTATCTTGATGTTTTCAAGAGCAAGTTTTTTCTGATAAAATTGTTTATAATACTTTGGTGTCAATGAATAAGGTATAATTTTCATGTGTAATTTCAATGCTAAAATAATTTAAGAATACTTAGGTAGAGGCTAAGTCATCCCTTATATTTTTTCAAACTTTGAACCTTAATGTCATATTTATTACTTGTCGGTCATGGCTAGTTTTTTTTTCTTTTTTTGTTTAAACTGCCTAGTTGTTTCTTCACAATTAATATCTTGGTGTTGGCCAAAAACTTGAAAAAAAATGTTAAATTCATTTACTAACCATGCCAACCTTTTGGGTTAACTTCCTTTATCGAGATGATGTTAACTGCCTTTCCATGTTGATACCATGCACCAGGAAGCAGAATGGCCACATCGAGACCATGCACCACGAAGCGGAATGGACACATTTAAGCCATGCGCAAAAAATGAACCTAGGAAAGCCATGCGCAAAAGTTGAGCCAATGCTTGCCCAATCAATCTTGGTGGCCATAGGTGGAGGCCATTACTCTGTATGATAACGATATCATTCAATGTTGTGTTGGTGCTCGACCAAGAAAATAGATTCGGTGGAGTAAATCCGCAATGAGACCAAATTCCTAGCCACCTCTCACCTAAATCTTGAAGTTATGTCTTCCTTTGAAGTACATGAACCTAGAAAATTCAACAAGGATAACCAGGATTCAAGGAACCAGCGGGTTAAAAATGTACAACTAACCGAGTCTGCATTATTAATGTCGCTAGAGATGGCATTATGGATGAGGAAGCTCTAGTGCGAGTACTTGATAATGCCATTGGTTCTCAGGTATTCATTTTTAAAATTTTTGATGCCTCTGTAATAATTCCCAAAGATTGGATCTTTGCAAGCATTTCAATAATTTTTCTGAAGTTCCAATATGCCAAATTCAAGCATTTTACATATTTTATCTATAAGATAAAGCACAAATAGATAAATCAAGTCTGGGATAATTATCAATGTAGACTATAACCAGAAGTGCTTTCCCTTGCGTGTATGAAAGTTGCTCTTGAAATTTTCATTAACGGTAGTTCCAGGCTCACGCGATAGACATGTTGCATGCAACTGTTGGAAAAATGTAATTACTCGCAGATATGTACCTGACTCTCAGCCGACTCTGTAAGAGTCTGTACCAGTCAAGATCTTGTTTGTCAGTCTGACAAGAGGGAAGAATCCACGATTTAGCATTGTAATCCAGTTGAATTTATTTTTGAAGCTAAGTTGTTAGGAAGATAGTTATTACAGTCTTTAATAGTGAGTCAGACGGCCCATGTAGAAGCAATCTTTAGGTTGCCTGTAAATAGAAGAAGCAAATTGTAAATCAGTTTACAGACACAAGAAACACAATAGAGAGACAGAGGAACTCAGGGTGAGAAAGAGAAGTCGAAGCTCAAGCTTCTGTGTATGTGATTTAGTCGAAGAGCCGAAGCTCTATAGACCGACAAGTCTAGACAACCAAGTTTGTAATACTTTGTTTATTTCGCATAGTTAAATATATGAAATAGTTTATGGTTGAATGCATGATTATTTGGCCGCACATATTTCCAGATTTACTTCTGTAAATGTCTTTTACAATTACTATTGAGTGAAAGATCAAAGAACCCATAAATTTCTCACCGTGTGAAAGTCCAAGGGTTTTACGGTACATTGGTCGACTCAAATCTTCCTACATATTTGGGCATATGTTTTATAAGTTATTTGGATTTGTATATGTGTCTATTTTAGTTCATCTTACTCATAGGTGAAAAACATTTGTAATTTATTAAGTCTTTACACTAAGAAACATACTCTGTAGATTTCGACCAAAGTGAACCGACTTGAGTGGTTGGTTGAGTCAGCCGATTGAGGTGAGCTGACTTGGTCGAAGAGGTGAGCCAACTTGGTTGAAGAGGTCAGTCGACTTGAGTGGTAGGAGAGGTGAGCCGACTTGGAGGTCGAAGTCAGCCGACTTCGAAGTGACAAGTGGTCAAGGTAAAAACCGGTCGGTAGAACCGACAAGTAAGTCGAAGTAATTTTAGTTGAGTGAAAGACGGACTAAAATTTATAAACTTGTCTAGTCGGGAGATAGACAAGTTTCACCGACAAGTAAAAAGAAAAAGTGGAAATCAAATTTTAATATTGACTGAGCCCTAAAATCAAGTTTAGTCAGCTTGGTTTTGGCTAACTAGTATGAGAGCCAGGTTATATCAGAGCAAGGTTTATATCAGCCCAATATTTAGGAAAGAAATCTTGTCTTAAAAGGTGGAAATTAATTTTCTAAGGAAAGTTAATTAAAAAAATTAAAATGGCTTCCACTTCTGGTTCATTACAAACTCCAATATTTACAGGAAAGAATTATGAATATTGGTATTTAACAATGAAGGCTTTATTCAGAGGTCAAGATGTATGGGAGATAGTCCAGTATGGTTATGCAGAACCAGCAAACATGACAACATATAACAATCTCACACAGGCTGAGAAAGATGTCTTGAGAGAACAGAGGAAGAAAGATGGAAAAGCTCTGTTTTTCATACATCAAGCTATGCATGAAAGCATACTCCCAAGAATAGCAGCAAAGACTAATGCTAAGGAAGCATGGGATACATTGGAGACTTCCTATCAAGGTTTGGATAAGGTAAAGACATCCAAGCCGCAGATTCTAAGAAGAGATTTTGAATCTCTGTCCATGAAATATTCAGAGAATGTACACACATTCTACACTAGAGTTGTTGGGTTGATAAACCAATTGAAATCTCATGAAGAACCCATAGCAGACCAAAGGGTTGTTGAAAAAATTCTCAGAAGTCTTCCCCCAAGATTTGAAAACTTGGCTGTGATCTTAGAAGAACACACAGACATGATGACATTTACCATTGATGAGTTGCAAGCTTCACTCATCAATCATGAGCATAGACTCAACAAAACACAGACATCATTGGAAGGTGCATTTTCAACACAGTCATTCATAAGTCATGGTAGAGGTAGGGGGAGAAACAAATTCAAGGGCAGAGGAAGAATTTCTTCAAGAGGAGGACGAGGCAGAAGTCCTACAAATGTCGGTGCCAGAGGAGATAACCAGAACCCAAGTCATCCAAGTGGCCAGAGGTTTGATAAATCAAAAATTCAATGCCATTACTGTAAGAAGTTTGGTCATTATGCATATGAATGTAGGAAGAAAAAATATGGCCAAGGAAGGAAAAGCCCAAGTCAGTCGACCAGCACCAACACTTCAACAAGTGCAATGTTAATGGCATCGACATCTCCACTTGAATGCAATGCTGTTCAAGAAAGTCCACATGACATATGGTACTTAGATTCAGGATGTAGCAACCATATGACTGGTAATTTAAATCTGTTTTCCAGTCTAGACACGTATGTTAAAACCGATGTTACACTTGGAAACAATGTCCAAGTTACTGTCTTAGGAAAAGGCACTGTTGATATTCTAACCAAACAGGGGGAGAGTAAGTATATCCCTGATATCTATCATGTCGAAGGTCTGAAACATAATTTGTTTAGCATTGGACAGTTGTTACAAAAAGGCTACAGAGTCTACATGGAAGATGAACACTGTGTGATCAAAGACAAGCGTCCAAGTGACCAACTGATAGAAAAAGTGCCAATGACAAGCAACCGCTTGTTTCCATTAAGGATAGTTCCTGACATAAAAGGGAAGGAAAACTCAGGAGCTGCATTCAAGGAAGAAAGTGAAGAAACGGTCAAGCTCCTCGATAAGAGAGAAAATTATAGCGCTAATTTGCAAACTGCATTTCAGACAGAAGTTCAGGATGAATCCTGGTTGTGGCATTTCAGATTTGGACATCTGAATTTTGGTGGGTTGAAGCTACTGCACACAAAAAATATGGTGAAGGGATTACCATTGATTGACAGACCAGAGAGGGTTTGTGAAGGCTGCATTTTTGGCAAGTAGCATAGAGATACTTTTCTAGTTGGAAAGTCCTATAGAGCACACACACCACTTGAAATTGTGCACTCTGACATTTGTGGTCCAATGCAGACATCATTCGTTGGTGGCTGCAACTATTTTCTAACTTTTATTGATGATTACTCAAGAAAAACATGGGTATATTTTTTGAAACATAAATCTGATGCATTTGGTTATTTTCAGCAGTTCAAGGCACTCATGGAAAACCAAAGTGGACATCGCATCAAGATCTTAAGGACCGACAGAGGAGGTGAATATGTTTCAAATGAATTTCTGAATTTTTGCAAGACCCATGGCATACAAAAGCAAATCATTGCACGGTATACACCTCAGCAGAACGGTATTGCTGAAAGAAAGAATAGAACCATCATGGAGATGGCACGCAGCATGTTGGCAGCCAAGCATTTGCCAAATGAGTATTGGGGTGAAGCAGTTGCAACTTCCATATACATTATGAATCGGTGTCCGACAAAGAGTGTGAAGAACAAAGTTCCGCAATAAGCATGGACAGGTATGAATCATAGTGTTTCACATTTAAAAGTTTTTGGTTGTGTTGCATATGCTCATGTTCCAGATGAGTTGAGAAGGAAGCTAGACAAGAAGGGACATAAATGTATTTTTGTCGGCTATTCAGAATACAGAAAAGCATACAAGTTGTATGAACCTGTCACAAGGAAAGTGATTATCAGTCGAGATGTTCAATTTGTCGAGAACGAATCATGGGATGCAACCGTCGACATAAATGTCAAGATTGTGTCGAACGTCGACAATGATGATATGGAAGAGGAAGTGGTTCAAACACCACATGTAAGTCAACTGGTTGGAGCACCATCGACTCCCATGACACCAAGACATGGTTCAGCACAAGGACCATCGAAACAAGTAGCAGCTCAAGCTACACTGACAAGCACACCAAGAGGACAACAGACTCCATCAAGCATTCAGTCAAGGTCGACATCGACAGAACCAGTGAAGACAAGAAGTCTGCGGGAGATATATGAAGCTGGTACACCTAATTCATTCTCTCTCTTTGCATTATTTTCCCCTATATATGATCCACTAACATTTGAAGAAGCTGTTGAAGAAGAAGTATGGGCACAAGCCATGGATGAAGAAATAGAATGCATTGAGAAAAACCAGACATGGGAACTAGTTGATGTACCAATAGACAAAAATGTAATCAATGTCAAATGGATTTATAAGACAAAGCAAGATGTTGATGGGAATGTGTAAAAGCACAAGGAAAGAATGGTAGCAAGAGGGTTCACACAGCAACACGACATCAACTTCAATGAAATGTTTGCACCTGTTGCATGCATGGATACAGTCAGAACAGTTTTGGCCATTGTTGCACAAAACAAATGGCATGTTCATCAAATGGATGTCAAGTCGGCATTCTTAAATGGATATCTAGACTCAGGAAGTATATGTGGAACAACCACACGGGTATGAAGTTCCAGGTCAAGAGCACAATGTGTACAGGTTGAAAAAGACATTATATGGTTTGAAGCAAGCTCCTAGAGCTTGGTATAGTCGGATTGATTCCTATCTCATTGAAAATGGATTTCATAGAAGTGAAAGTGAACCGACTTTGTACGCCAAAGTCAATGAGCAAGGTAAGATGTTAATTGTCTGCCTATATGTAGATGATTTAATATTTACTGGTGATTATGGCATAACAGATTTTAAAGTAGTCATGGAAAGTGAATTTGAAATGACTGATCTAGGGCTTATGAATTTTTTTCTGGGCATTGAAGTTCACCAGTCTGAAAGTGGTATATTTATATCACAGTCTAAGTATGGAAGTGA
The DNA here is from genome assembly GCA_001517045.1 of Pseudotsuga menziesii. Classification (NCBI taxonomy): domain Eukaryota; kingdom Viridiplantae; phylum Streptophyta; class Pinopsida; order Pinales; family Pinaceae; genus Pseudotsuga; species Pseudotsuga menziesii. The sequence goes on from LPNX010999503.1 coordinate 90,862, forward strand.
AGTTTTAAAAAGGTTTAACATGTCTAATTGCAAGACAGCCCCAACACCAGTGATAACAGGTTTAAAATTAAGCAAGGATGATGAAGGATCCACTGTCGATCCTACGCTGTTCAAAAGGCTTGTTGGCAGCCTTATGTATCTGACAGCAACAAGACCAGACATCATGTATGGAGTAAGTCTGATCTCAAGGTTCATGGAGTCACCAAAAGACTCACATTGGAAAGAAGGTAAAAGAATTATGAGGTATGTAAGTGGCACAAAAGATCTTGGTATTATATATTCAGCCTTAGAAATTTTTAAACTCATTGGTTACATTGACAGTGACAATGGAGGCAACATAGATGACAGGAAAATCACATCTGGGTACACATTTCATTTTGGTATAGGTGTTGTTTCATGGGATTCAAAGAAACAGCCCATAGTAACTCTATCTTCAGCTGAAGCAGAGTATGTTGCAGCGACAAGTGCTGCATGTCAAGCTGTCTGGATGAGGAGAGTCTTAAAAGACTTGGCACAGAACCATCAAGAACCGACAACAATATTCTATGACAACAATTTAGCCATAGCATTATCAAAGAATCATGTGTTTCACAAGAGAACCATGCACATTGACACAAGGTTTCATTTTATAAGAGAGTTGGTGAACAACAAAGAAATTTGTTTGGAATTTTGCAGGTCTGAAGACCAACTTGCTGACATCTTCACAAATCCATTGGCAAAGGACACATTCCAGTATCTGCGTAGTTATCTTGGAATGACAAGTTCACCACAGGGAACTCTATCATAAACAGAGCATGTCTAAGCTCTGAAACATTTTGTAAATTTTTTTTAAAGACCCCATATTCTTGTAATTAAGGGGGAGTGTTGGAAAAATGTAATTACTCGCAGATATGTACCTGAATCTCAGCCGACTCTGTCAGAGTCTGTACCAGTCAAGATCTTGTCTGTTAGTCTGACAAGAGGGAAGAGTCCACGATTCGGCATTGTAATCCAGTCGAATTTATTTATGAAGCTAAGTTTTTAGGTAGATAGTTATTACAGTCTTTAATAGTGAGTTAGTCAGCCCATGTAGAAGTAATCTTTAGGTTTCCTATAAATAGAAGAAGCAAATTGCAAATCAGTTTACAGACATAAGAAACACAATAGAGAGACAGAGGAACTTAGGATGATAAAGAGAAGTTGAAGCTCAAGCTTCTGTGTATGTGATTTAGTCAAAGAGCCGAAGCTTTGTAGACCGACAAGTATGGATTGACAAGTTTATAATACTTTGTTATTTGTGCATAGTTAAATATATGAAATAGTTTATGATTGAATGCATGATTATTTGGCCACACATATTTCTAGATTTACTTCTGTAAATGTCTTTTACAATTACTGTTGAGTGAAAGATCAAAGAACCCATAAATTTCTCACCGCCTGGAATTCTGAGGGTTTTACGGCACATTGGTCGACTCAAGTATTCCTACATACTTGGGCATATGTTTTATAAGTTATTTGGATTTGTAAATGTGTATATTTTACTTCATCTTACTCACAGGTGAAAAACAATTGTAATTTCTTAAGTCTTTACACTAAGAAACATACTCTGTAGATTTTGATCAAAGTGAACTGACTTGAGTGGTCGGTTGAGTCAACCGACTGAGGTGAGCCGACTTGGTTGAAGAGGTCAACCGACTTGAGTGGTTGGAGAGGTGAGCCGACTTCGAAGTGACAAGTGGTCGAGGTAAAAACTGACTGGTAGAACCGACAAGTAAGTCGAAGTAATTTTAGTTGAGTGAAAGACTGACTAAAAATTATAAACTTGTCTAGTCAGGAGATAGACAAGTTTCTACGACAAGTAAAAAGAAAAAGTGGTCAGCGTGAAAAGTGAAAATCAAATTTTAATATCAACTGGGCCCTAAACTCAAGTTTAGTCGGCTTGGTTTTGGCTAATAGCAACGAAGCAACCTACTGCTCGTTGACTCCAAGCTTTTAATTACTGGGTGAAAGAGATTATGAGGGATGCTAACACAATTGGTAATCAAAAGTGGTGGTAGGTTTCAATCTACCAGGGTCCACAACATGAGAACTCCTGCTGCATAAAGATACAATTAGCAATGGCTCAGGAATACAAGTCGGTAAGTATAACTATGAGACTATTTGAATTGCTTGAGATGATTGTTTTGCATTAGAATTTCCTACTTAGCAGTGAAAACATATCATTCTTACAACTATGTAGTGACAAATCCTCCTGACCTCATATTGCAGAAGTAGTGGTGGTGGTTTGGCATTCAATCCATGAAGAAGGATTGAGAATAAGGAGCAACTTTCAAGACATGAAGAGACATTGAGAATAAGAAGCAAAACCAAAAGTAGCCCGAGAGGAAGCATCTCAGCTAGTTTCATGAGTTGATCAAGTTGAATCAGCAACATAAGGACAACATTGATGTTATTAATAACGCTGCGTTGTGCATCGGTTTTGAAAGATTACGGCCACTGTTCAAGCTCCTCAATATAGGCATGAAGAAGTTATGGCGGTTTTCCTATTCAACGCGCTCCGCCCCTTCAGGTGTTGAAAGGGCGGTGGAGGTGAGTAGCAAGTCGGTGACTTTGAGTGGCATCCAAAGGCAGAGTACTCAACTTATCACACAACTACATGCACTTCATGGATAGACTATCAAACAGTAAACAAACTTTACTTCATGCACAGACTATCAAACATTAAACAAACTTGGTCAATCAGATATTTGGAATGTTAACTTTTAATGTGTGGAACTAATGCTAACTGTGTTCGTAGCATTATTCCAAAAGGATGTAAGTTCAGAGAAAACCATTCCAGGTCTTATAGTATTCAATCGAAAAACCTTAGTATTCAAATGAAAAACCTGCCCTTGGCCTCCATGTTAGGCCAAATAAGAGGAACAATTTTTTGATTGGTGGAGAAAACAATTTATCATCTATTGCTCAGAAAAACTCAAGATATATTACTAAAACTTGTATTGATTTTTGTTTAGACTAAAAGAAATGGCGGCACACCCTTTCAAAGAGTCCCTGCTAGCCCAAAGGAAGGCATGGAATCTTAAGGTAAAACGGTAACCTTACATTTATAGAAATTAATCGTGAATGAGATCAAAGAGATCATCCTCTTTAGTACAAGCAGGAGTAATGGGGTCGACTCCTTTCTTTTCTCAAGGCAGGACATTACAAGCTAATATTTAAAAGAGGTGACGAGGGTGGGTTCGAGACAACCTTTCTCTAAGCACAGTTTAAGAACATGATATATATAGAGAGAAAGGGGGACACGATATATATAGAGAAGGGAACACTTCACCTTTGTATAATCGCAAGAGATACATAGCCAACACCCCCATCAAAATATATAAGATTAAGGGGACTGTCTTTCTTCTCTATAATCATAGGAAAGAACACACACACACACACATATATATGTATGTATATAATATTAAGAAGGCAGCCGATGATTGACAAGAGTTACAATAAAACTTATTAAAATAAATAGGGTTTAAAGGATTGTTACATATTCTAGAAATCACTCTTCAACATGGAACGATTCTTGTTCTTCTTAACTGAGAGACCGTCACTTTCTATTTTTCTGCGAGCGTAATCTAGATCTACATTGTTTTAGCCGGTCTCTTCTCTCGTGCTTCTCCCTTGAAACGATATGTACACTTTGTTGAAGGAATGGGGTTTACCTTTTTCTTTGAGAGAGAAAAATTGTAATCATGAAACCTCTTTGATTGTACCCTTCATATTGAGAGAAGCCACCTTTTTCATAGCGTCGACCTCTCCTTCCTTTCCATCAACAACCAAAAGTCAGTTACAAAGTGTCCATTTCTAACTGCCACCGTTCCCTTTCCTACCATGTGGGATCGCATGGCACACCCGAAGCCGTGGGTAAAACCCTACTCTCTTCACAAATTGTTTAGAAATATTTTAATTCATCATTTTTTAATACATTATAATATGGGAAACAATATATATATATATATATTCACATTGGAAGGGACAACTTTATATTAAGTAAATTTGTGTCTAAAAACAACAGTAGATTACATATGGACAAAATGTCATCTGTGTCTTTTAAGACATATCACCATCTAGTTCATAGTGGGCCTATACCAAAAGTCACTCTTAAGCCAAGAGCAGGCTGGAAGCTATCCTTCATAGTTACTACAAACAAACTATTTCTGTAACATAGTATTCATAACGTAGTCTACTAGAAAAAAACTACAACCAAGAAATATAGAGAGAAAGTCAGTGTAGACTCAAGTAGCCTGAATCAATAAGTACACCATCAGAAAACTCCCAAGTAATCGAACCTTCCCCGATACCTATGGCCTGCTTGAAGAGGTCATCGTCTAGTGAGTTAAATTCCCTATAAATGTGTTGAAAGGAGAGATTGTTGAAAATAACAATAAGCCTCTTTACACGCCCAAGCCAATGGAAGAGATCCATAGAGTGTATAGAATGGACCTCCAAATCCAAATCCACAATATCCTTAGAGTACCCCATAACAAGAAGCCTAGAGATTTGTCTACTTCTGGAAAAAATAAGTAATACCCACAAATCCATGAGTTAGGATTTAGAATTTGTACCCTACCTTGCATCCATAAGGAGCTGAAAAGAATGATTCATATCCAACCTAAGAACCATTTCTAGCCCACAATAACCATCCTTCTCTGCCCCATCAAAAAAGCACCCCCTAACATCATTCAACAAAGGAGGATAACAAATATTCCTGGGCTTTGTCCTAACCCTAATAACTGCAGAATTCATAAAGTAAGTGCTGACCTTGTCCAAGATGTGGCTAAAGTCCACAGGTACCTATTAAAAGATGTGTGCATTCCTATCTCTCTAGACCTCCCACATGAGGACCATCAGAATGATAAGTGATATATGTGAGTTTGTAGAAACCTGCTGGCAAGAATTTAACAATACAACAATCTTCCCATTGCCAAGAGCAATTTAAACCACTACAAATTAACATCCACAACTTCTGGAAGAACACGCAGTCAACAGACATGTGTTCAACCGTCTCTAATGTAGTGAGACATAATATACATCTACAAGGCCTAGAAAAACCATGTAGTTGGAAAGAATTCCAAGTTAAATTTTGTGTCTAAGAACGAGCGAAATGAAACATTTAATATTACTTGGGATTTTTACTTTCCAGAGTGCAGTATACCACCAAACAGAAGAAACCTCCCATCGTTGCTTAATCAGAGAGAGATAGGAAAGCTTTGTTGTAACAATACCCATTTGAGGTTTTACAGTCCAAATCAACTGGTCATAATTCTCTGAGAGGACAATACCTGCAGCACGAAGACTAAACATGTAATCATCCCATTCCATGGTGAAGTCACCAATAAGGCATAACTCCTTTGATGATACCCGTCCTGGTTCAAAATCCACACTAGCAACATAAGCCTACTTTAAAATGACCAGGTTCCTACGATGTAGTTGATCCTTAAGAGCCCGAGATAATATAGACTGTTTGATACCCACAATTGGATCCATCCCAATGAAAGTGTTTCTGCCTCTCCCAACTTACTAGCATAGGTATTTTAGAATAATAGGTAAAGACGAAATCAAACTTCTCCAAATGGCTGAAGGAGTAGTGGCCTTCAATTTTGCTTCTCAAAGCCATGATACTAGTAGCAGTCTTCTCATATACTTTTCTTTAATGATATTCCCCCATAAACTAGGGACTGCGAGACCTCTCCAAAGACTCTTAGCACACAATTAAAGGTTAAAAAAGATGAGTTGCTTGATCCCACAACCACCCCAAGATTTTGGATTGGATAGAGATTCCTATCCCGATAAATGAAACTTTGAAATGTCATGTGTACCTTCCCACATGAATCGAAACATTAAACGATGAATAGACAATAGGACCCATGTAGGAACATGAAAGAGTGGGAACCAGTATAATGGTATAGAATGAAGAACCGAAGTCACCAGAGTGTTCCTGTCCCCAAGAAATAGACACCTCATCGTCTACGGGTTAATGTATCATTGAATTTTCTTTAGTAACCAAGACCATTCCGACCGCATACAATTATTTGGCTTTAGATAGAAACCAAGATAAGGCAAGCCGATATCAAGATGTCTCACTTTGTAAGGATAGAGCAAAGTAATCTCATCAATAACCTCTTCATCAGTACCAAAATGGCTGAAACAAGAATTATGTGAGATAATGGACATTCCTGACGCCCCACAAAAAATATCAACCAAGGCCTTAATGTGTGTCCATTTAGAAATATCAGCCTTGCCAAAGATCAACACATCATCCACAAAAAGAGTATGAGTAAAAAAAATGGAACTCGAAAATTTTATACCTTTGATCAATTTTGCTTCCTTCGTCTAGAGAAGAATCCTGTTGAGGCCCTCAATGACCAAAAGAAAGAGATATGGTGAAAGAGGACAACCTTTTAAGATGCCTCGAGAACCCTTAAAAAAGGTCAAAGGTGAGCCATTGATTAACACAACAAAACTAGCAACAATCAGACATGACATAATCCACTGAGTAATTTCAATGGGAAGATCCACTTGTAAGAGAATCAACCTGAGGAAGTACCAATCCACCTTATCATAAGCTTTCTCCAAATCCATTTTTAAGATAAGAGCAGATAAATTATTACACTTCCAAGTGTAAAACTTCTTGGACAATCCCAACAACATCTAGGATTTGTTGATTAGGGAGGAACCCAAACTGTTTATTCGAAATGACCCTTCCAAGGACAGGTTTCAATCGTTCAACAATAATATTAGTTATAAGCTTATATAAGATATTACATAAAGCAATCCAAGTATAGTCACCAATGGATACAGGTCTATCCAACTTCGGTATAAGGGTAAAATAAGTAGTGTTCAAGTTATCAGGAATAACCCCCGAGCTTCTAGTGTCCTTTATAACCCGCACCAAATCCATTCCCATTATTTCAAAGAAGTGAAGATAGAACTCCATCGTCCAACCATCGGGACTCAGACTCTTTCCTTAGAAAATACTTTCAAAGTCTTCTCAACCTCACCCTATGAGATAGGACCCAATAACTTCACACTCTTCCCATTACTTTTAATTAGATAAATAGTTGCTAACATACCATCTTTAATATGTCAAAGGAAGGGTTTTGAATTAGATAAATAATTCTATTAACATTGTGAAAGGAAAGATTTTAGTTCCTTATTAAAATTTTAATTCTTTTAAATATTTCTTTTCATATGTATATAAATTCTATCAATTAATGATACATATAATAAAACAAGAAGTTCTTTTTTGGTTCCATTGGTTTCCTCAATCTTTTCATTAACTATATATGAGTCTCTTAATATAAGAAAACTTATCTTAATTCCATTAAAAAGACTCTATGGACACCTTCTCCGCACTTCTGACATATTTAAGATAATAATAATTATTATCTTATTTATTTTCTCATATATATATATATATATATATATATATATATTTATTTTCATTAAGCTTGTGTGTTTTTCTCACACAAGTAATTCATATTTACTTGTCATAATTATTAATGATATATATATATATGGTTTTAGTTGAGTTAAGCCCTTTACTCTCATAAACATTACTTAAAGTACTTTTACTAACCTTGAGCTTTCCGCCAGAAAGTTGCACATTAACATTTACTTTGTATTTTTCGTTACTGAAGAATCAAAGTAGCAGAGAGGATTTTACATCAATGATTATGAAAATGGATTTAGCAGAGGCATATGACATGGTTAATTGGATTTTCTTGAGATTGATCCTACTTCAAATTGGGATTCCTTTAGATGACTAGATCATGGCCTGCATTGTACTTCAACATGGTTTAAAATTCTGGTTAATGGTTCTTCTACAAATTTCTTCAGGAGCATTGGAGGACTTAGGCAAGGTTCCCCTCTCTCCCCTCTTCTTTTCCTTTTGGTTATTGAGGGACTAAGCAGACTTATTGTAGTTGGAAAAAGGGAGGGAAGATTAGTGAGTATTAAAATTGCTTCCACGCATTTCATTACTCATCTACTCTTTGTTGATGATGTGGTTCTCTTTGGTAATGGTACTATAGATGATTGGTATTCTTTTTATGAGATCATTTTTTGTTTTGTGATACGACTAGAATGGACGTAAACCCAAACAAACCCTATGGTGTGAATGCAGAAAAATTTGATGAGATCATTTGTTTGTTTCCTTATAAAATACACGATTTGGACACTGGATTCCATTCATACCTAGGATACTTCCTAAACCCCAATAACTACTTGAAATCATACTAGATGTGGTTAGTGAAAAAAGTTGAAAAAGAATTGGGAATTAGTGTTACAAGAGTTTGTTTTTGGGTGGTAGAATTACTTTGGTCTAGTTTGTCCTTGTTGGAACTATTTTTTATTGAATGTCCTTGGAAAAGGTTCTGGTTTCCATACTTAAATTGTTGAGATAGAGAAGGATCATTTTTTTGTGATTAGGTTCAAGTAAACGAGACAAAATTGAATTGGTCAATTTTGAAAAAATATGAAGGGTAGGGTATAAAAAATCTCCACTAGCTCAATCTTGATTTAAATTTAAAGAGTTTTTGGAGAGGTTTGTTTGGGATTATGGAATGAGGGACTCAAAGACAAATATTAAGAGTATTTAAGTGGCTAAAAGGATGCAAAATCCTACAAAAACTGTATGGGGTGTATCAAATTTATGGAATGGTTTTAGAAAGACTATTCCAAGTATTCAGAAATGGATTTCATGGAAGGTTAGTAATGTCATATAGGTTTTAGTGGCTGTGGACCCATATATTGGTGGACATGATTCTTATAAGTTTCATGTAACACTCATTGAATACCTTATTGATTTTGTTTTTTTACACTTCATCAGATTAAAAGGACTGATTAGTCGAGAAGTTGTGAATCATATTGGTAAATTCTTGAGGATGTTGGTATTTATTGTTTTGGAGCATATGCATGGCCAATATATATTCAAGGTCTTAATAGTGCAGGTATATTAAATTGAGCACATAGATCTATGGACAAACACACAACTCACATGATAGATCACACAATTTACTCAGTTATTGAAGAATGAAACAGTGCAAAAATGGCTTGCAGCTGTGAATGCTTTTCATTAATCAAAGAGTAATTAGATAGATAATTAAAATGAAGTACAATGGCTTTAATAGCCACAAGCAATTCGAATCCACATGAGGAAGTTCGAATTGATTAGACTCTACTTGACTGTAGGTAACCAAGACCTTGTCTAAATCACTATCGGAGGACTCAATAGTTAACTGACCTTGTCTAAACCATAACCGGAGTTCATCGGAGCTCTAAAACATAACTCAAGTGTTACATTCAATGTTGACTAAGGTTAACTGACAGTGGTAGGTGAGAAATGCACCCCACATGTGTTCAGTCAAGTAAACTTAGCGCTAACTGAATGTAGAGGACTAGAACTAAATGTAATTGACTCCTAACTTAGCTTGACTAGTCATTAACTGCAGTGAACTGACCTTGGTTGGTTTCGGCACTCCCAGTGGCTTCCTAAATTGTAGGGATTGGTCTAGGAGGCTCCTAAACTGATGCAATCAAGTGCAATCAGTGGCAGTGAGCCTCAATTAGTGTTCCCTACACTTTAGTAACTGAAACATGTGCCCCAATTAGGTCAAGTGGACTCAATGGTGTTAATGACTATAAATAGACTGGATGGACTCCCGATTTAGACATGACTCCCGATTTAGACATATGAACAAATTTGGACAAGGGAGGATTAATAATCCTAACACCCCCCCTGAATGCTAACTTGGACAATCTGTGGGCCTTGGTAACTAAGACCATAGGTCACCCATTACATCAAGTAAAGTAAAGTAACTGCTCAAAAACAAGGTGCTGGGGAAAAACCACATGGGAAAAAATCCCCCCCTCTAATTAAGCAGGTAGAATTAGGATCAATCTGGTTCTTCTATGCACGGGTATCCTGGGGCCTGGAATGTAAAAATATCCATCATTATGTCTGGAGGAATCTTCCTCTTTGGAAGAAGAATGATATGCTCAACTAAATCAGAAATATAGACAGCTGCCGGATGAAGACTGGATCCATGTAGAGCAACTGAAGTCAACTGAAAAGTGAGAAAAGGTTCTTGAGAATTCATAGAATGTGAGGAACACTCAAGACACTGATATCTTGCATCCATGAACAGAAAACCATGAGTGGTAAGAACAGCCCCAAGTGTTAGGAGCAGGTGTCCAGGCGGATGCAGAAAATCTTCCTCTTTACTAGTTCTGTGAGGAGATGAGCATATGATCAATGGTAAAGAAGCACTGGGACTGTTGAGAGCTAATGCTTGAGATCCATAGTATGATATAGCTTCTAAAATAGATAATGAATCACATAATAAAATATCAGCAACCTCATATGAGGAAACTAACACCAAATCCCCATCAGCAGTTTTGAAGAGAAAGTGCGGTACTTGATTTTTCACACCGGAATTGGTGAGAGAAGCTACAAGCATGACTGAAGTCTTTTGGATTTTAAAATATGAACCAAATAATATCAGATCTGAAAGTAAATCAGATCTAAATAGGTTCAAAACAGATCCAAAACTGTGAAATGGAATCAAATCCCCAGCAGTAGTTTTGTAGGAGACTTGCGGTACTTGTTTCTTCACACCGTTGATGAGAACAACTACAAGTGGTACTGAAAGATTATGAATTTGATATATTAAACCAAGCAATATCAGATCATATCTAAATAATATCATATCAGATCCAATAAGGTTAATATCAGATTCAAATAAATGGTTAACCGAGACGGTGGATGCACAGCTTTCTTCTTCTTCAAAATTCTGAATTTTGGTGCATGCAATCCTGCAGGAATTTGCTGGAAAATATAGATCATGAGTAGCCAATGGATCACTCTGGTAATATGATATTTTAGTGAATGTTTGCATGGAAGTGCAGCAGTATTTTTCTTCAATATCAGAGATTCAAATGTCTTCTTCTGTTTCAGCAATATGAGAAGATGAGATATCAGAGATCTCATGAACTTCCGGAGCATCAGGAGAAGGAGTCACTGCATGGAGACTTTCTTCAATTCGAATTGAATGTGTAGAAGATTCTGCTTCATCTTCATCTTAAACAACTTCATCAGAGAGAGTGGAGGCCAATATTTTTGGATCAAGGATGCTTATGGTGCTGGATGTTCCAAAAGCTCCATCACTTTTATTAAGCCAGTTAATATTACTAAATCACTCTTTACTGAGCCCAATAGACACCCGACAGAGACCTTGTCTCATCAAAGATGAAATCATTTTGAAGTTGTACCTGCAAAACAAAAAAAATGATCTAGTAGGAGATCTGAGGAGGAGAAGTGCCTTGTTCACCGAGGCTCTGATACCATATTAAATTGAGCACATAGATCTGTGGACAAACACACAACTCACATGATAGGTCACACAATTTACTCAGTTATTGAAGAATGAAACAGTGCAAAAATGGCTTGCAGCTGTGAATGCTTTTCATTAATCAAAGAGTAATTAGATAGATAATTACAATGAAGTACAATGGCTTTAATAGCCACAAGCAATTCGAATCCACATGAGGAAGTTCGAATTGATTAGACTCTACTTGACTGTAGGTGACCAAGACCTTGTCCAAATCACTATTGGAGGACTCAATAGTTATCTGACCTTGTCTAAACCATAACCGGAGTTCATCGGAGCTCTAAAACATAACTCAAGTGTTACATTCAGTGTTGACTAAGGTTAACTGACAATGGTAGGTGAGAAATGCACCCCACATGTGTTCAGTCAAGTAAACCTAGCGCTAACTGAATGTAAAGGACTAGAACTGAATGTAACTGACTCCTAACTTAGCTTGACTAGTCATTAACTGAAGTGAACTGACCTTGGTTGGTTTTGGCACTCCCAGTGGCTTCCTAAATTGTAGGGATTGGTCTAGGAGGCTCCTAAACTGATGCAATCAAGTGCAATCAGTGGCAGTGAGCCTCAATTAGTGTTCCCCACACTTTAGTAACTGAAACATGTGCCCCAATTAGGTCAAGTGGACTCAATGGTGTTAATGACTATAAATAGATTGGATGGACTCCCGATTTAGACATGACTCCCGATTTAGACATATGACCAAATGTGGACAAGGGAGGATTAATAATCCTAACAAGGTATTATAGACTAAATGAGAATGAAGACTCCCTATTTTGAGGATGGAACAGATCCATTGGTTAGGTGACAACAAAGGAGTACGCTTACAATGCTATCTCTCTTGATGAACATGCTATATAAGATAAATCGTGGTTTAGTATACCATGGAAGTGTTACCAATGAAACTCAAATGTTTTGGTTGGATTTGCTTACAAAATTGTATAATGACCTGGGACAATTTACTAAGAAGGGGATGGTCTGGTCCAAGTTACTGCATTCTATGTTAGTCTAAAGGAGAATTTGTCCAACATTTATTTATTCAATGTATTTTCTACAAAAATGGTTGGATAGAGATAATAGAGGATCTTCAAACATACGAGGAATGTGGATCCATGGGTTTTGCTGAAAATTTACAAAACTATGTTAATATGAACCACAAGCATGTTGAGCTTCCTATTTATATTTGTTGGGGAATTTGGCGTTCTAGAAACTCTGCAATATCTGAGAAGAAGTTTCAATATATTCCTACTACATATAGAAAATTTATGAGTATGTATAGAGAATGGTACAAAGAGGAAAGGCCTAGGAAATAGACAATATTTACTTTTCCTACACTGTTTGATGAGAGAGCATTGGGGTATTTTGATGGTGCCTCTATATAGGGTAAATGTGGTGGTAGGATATAATTGAAATTAAATTAAAATCATACTAATAAATCTTGGATGGAGTATGGTATTGGGAACAATACTAGAGTATAACTAATTTATCTTTAGGGCTTAATACATTTTGCTACTAACAATTGTATTGATACTTTACAAGTTCTTGGAGACTCCAAATTGATTGTGATTTGGGAAAATGGTATATCAATACTACAAGTTACCACTAGTGTCAAAGGACAATTTCTATGCTTATAAACTTCAATGAGATATTTATTCATCATATTTACAAGGAGCTCAATCATGTTGTTGACAGTTTGTCCAAAAAGGATATAGATGGTTCTTGTAATGTTACCCACGGCTATAAAAGGTCTAAGGAACATGTATTTAGATATATAATTATAACTGGATAATTCAAGCACAACGGTTTAGTCAAACAAATATTTAATTTCATTTTTCATGATTTAATCACAACAAAGTCCCTTTAATTTCCAATAAATTAAAATAATTTCATTAATTATTCCAATCACTGAGCCAAGGGCTGGGAAGGATTACTAACAACTTCTAGAAACATCGCATATCCATTCCAATCCAAATGAGAAATAAATTCTATCTCTAAAGGCCATTTACTCTTAATTATGATTAACTAGTAATTAGTGTGAACTTCAATTATGATACTTAATGATGCTTAGCGCACAATTGAAAATACTTAACATAATTTCACTTGTTTCTCACTTAACTATTGTTTATAAAGTACAATGTATAATCAACACCTAATCACATACAAATCAGGCCTAATTACCATTTTCCAATTAATTAAACATAGTAATTATGAAAATGATTCCACAAGAACTAGTTAACTAGTTGTTTAATACTAAGAACTAGTCTTTCAAAAATTCAACACATAACCATGCCAATGAACCAAAAAGTGAACTACAACCATTATACACATATTTAAGCATGCAATTACAATAAAATAAATTACCTTTTTTTCATATCTGATCTGAGTACATAAACGAAGAATATTTCAAATTCAATTAGTACAACTAGTTAATAAACACTGCCGGAAATTCAATCTAACCAATCATACCGATTTTATAGGAACACAAATGTGAATGTATAGATATGAAAAATAGTATTATATAGAAAAATAAATTATCAATAACAGAGCATATGGTTGTACACTCATTGTTTACCAAAAACAAATATTTGAATCCAAAAACTAGTTTCCAATTTTACCGAATGTACCTAAATTCCAATTTAAATTTCCAAATTCCAAGTAAAGAGAAATATATGAACACTATAGCTAATGGAAAATGTATCAAGGGTCACCTAGAGTCATATGGATGTAGATTTCCACCCATATACAAGTAACCCACAAAACTAGTTAATTCTACTCATTCAAATTCACTAGTAATTTTAAGAATCACTAGAATAATTAAATCCACAACTCACATAAGGGCGCTCGCACGAAGTTGGTTCCAGTTTTTAGTGCCACTTAAGAAATCAGAAACGCACTTCCGAAGTGGAAATTGAGAATGGATATGCGTTATTGATGGTAAGTTCGGAATAACCCGAGCCCAAACACAAGTCTAAGGTTAGTAAGGAAGTATCGCATATGCGTTCTGTAAAAGTTAAATATCGCAAGTGCGATATATCGCATATGCAATATGGGAAAAAATAAAACCAGATGCTGCAGGCCTCATTTCTCATTTTCACAGGGACGTTTCGGGAGAGCGATAAAACACATAGGCGATAAACTTCATAGGCAATAAATTGCACAAGCAATTTGCGTTTCACCATTTGGAGGTCGATTTGGAGGTGGCTTGGCTCCAATGGCAGGTAGCTACTCATATCCCTTACAAATTGTTTTCAATTCTTTATTGTTTTTGTTAATTTCATAGTTTTTATAATTGTTTAAAACAAATTTAATAAAAAAAAATTGAATTAAATCAAAGAATGATAAATTAAAACAATTTGTATTTTTTTGTTTACATCTTAATAGATAACAGAAATGAGCAAGATAATGTGGAAAACAAACCCACTAATAACCTAGAACCTAACCCAAACCCAGAGGGGGAAGAAGATCAAAACTCATAAATTCTGGCGCGTTTGGTGTCATTGAGGCACCTTAGCTCATCTATTAGAGGGGGGGATCATTTCAGACAATATTTAGCCGATGCATTAGAAACAATAACAAACACAATTGCCAATGCCTAAGGAGATCTATACAACATTAGCTCGTACAGAGAATACAGGAGGCAATACTACTCCGATGGTTTGAGCTATAAAGACATCAAAGACCTAAAGATTACAAAAGACCAATTATTTTCATTATTCCGGGACCCTAGCACCGGATTGGTTCCACCCACCATTCGAGCACACATTTCCATAGACTGGTGCATGGAACCAAATATAAAGGCCAATTGGATGGATTGTTGGTATATGGTCTCAGATGGAGACCCTCATGGGAATAGGGACATCCCATTTTATTTCCTTAGGAAGTTGTATGCATAATTCATCCTAGGGAAACATGTTAACTATTTCGATATCTTAGGCTTCCAAGGTGTTGGTCATGGGATGCCCAAGATAGGGAAGGGGCTAGGACATATCGTAACTGTGTGCCACACCCTCCACGCACACCAAAACCCCCTCGGCTATATCCTCCTATGGGTCCTATGATTGAGGATACACATGAGGCCTTATTTGACTTGGTAGATACATTGCTTCAGCATGGGAATGATTTCCAAGGAAATGTAGGCCAAGGGGTTGGCACTTCTAAGGCCGGCCCATCACACAGTAAGGATCCATCTACAGAACACATAGGAGACGTAGAGCATTTAGAGCATCGTGTTACTCCACACCCTTGAACATCATGTGGAGGCATATGCTATGGCCCTGCTTCAGACTTTCGGGATGATGGATTACTTTGATTTGTAAGTAAAACTCGTTATTTTCATCTTATATTTTGTTACATATCACAATCTTCAATTGTTTCGCAATTGATTTCTATTTAATTATCTAACAAATTATGTGAACAAATATACAGCTAGTGTCCCATGGCACACTAGAGTCACATAGTCGATCGATCAATGTTGATAACATTGATGCTGCTGTCAATATTGCATATGGGTTTGGTTCTTCACCATTAGAGGTAAGAACTATACTTGTTAATTTGTCCACTTTATTTACATATTTACAGTAGAGATTGTAACATTCAATACATCCTAATTTTGATACAACATGTTTTATGCAGGGTGATCAGGATGAGTACATTGAATCCCAGCCTAGTCCCTCTCATGCAGAGGTAGATTCCTAGACACAGGTAGTATTTTAAATATGCTTTTAATTATGTTTTGCTTTCTTTGGAAAAATCATTTTTCATCCATCATGTATATGTCTCGTTTTCTTTGTATTATATGACATTGACATATGTTACGTTATGTAGGAATCCATTGATCCATTGGTGCTTGAAGAGCACCAAAGCGAGGTTGTTGCCGACCCACCTCTTCCCCCCCACTAGGTACATGTATGTTCTGCTTTCTTTGAAAACATCATTTTACATCCATGTAGTATATATGTCTATGATTCTTTTTATTATCTAAACTTGACATATGTTATTTTATGCAGGCTTTTATTGAGGCACCAGTGCTTGAAGAGCACTAGATTGATGACCCATCTATGACGAGCCAGTAGGTACGTTTATGTATTTCTTTCTTTTAATTGTGATTTTAATGATTCAACATGTACTTTTTTAATTTTTTGAAATTGTCTAATTGTATCTTTATCCTTTTGTACATAGGAACGCGAGTTTGATGAATATGTCCAAAAAGCGAGCTTCTTCGCTAGTACAAGTAGAAGTCCTTTTCTCTCGTTGCTAGTTAATCGATCCATTGGTTACACACCTCCTCACGTTCCACATGTATATTTATACATTGCAACTCTTGCTTATATTGCTTTTTGTACATGCAAGTATATTTTTCCTTGTTGCCCCCATTGATATGTCTCTTTTTCTTTGTATTATCTAACATTGACATATATGTTAATTTATGTAGGAATATATTGAGATAGTGGTGCTTGAAGAGCACCAAAGTGAGGTTGTTTTCGACCCACCTCTGAAGAGTCAGCATGTAAGTTTATGTATCGCTTTCTTTGTACGTTTATGTATGGCTTTCCCTGATTTGGTGCTTTCTCTTTGTACATTTTTGTAGGTTTATGTATCGCTTTGACATATGTTACTTTATGCAGGAATCTATTGAGACAGTGGTGCTTGAAGAGCACCAAAGCGAGGTTGTTGTCGACCCACCTATTTCCCCCCACCAGGTACATGTATGTTTCACTTTCTTTGGAAACATCATTTTCCGTCCATGTAGTATATATGTATATGATTATTTTATTATCTGAAATTGACATATATGTTACTTTATGTAGGATTCTAGTGAGTCACTAGTGCTTGAAGAGCACCAAATCGGTGACCCACCTCTGACGAGCCAGTAGGTACATTTATGTATCGCTTTCTTTGTACATTTGTGTATCACTTTCTCTGATTTGGTGCTTGAAGAGACCCAAATTGGTGACCCACCTCTCCCCCCCAATGTACATGTATATTTGTTGACATTGGCATATATATCTTTTTATGCAACTTGATAGTGAGAAAGTGGTGCTTGAAGAGCACCCAATCAGGGTCACTGCTAGTGAGGCACCACGACCCATCATTACTTACTCACATACAGTAAGTAAAAATGTTATATTGGTTTTGGAATTTGAACAAATGTACATGGAATTTTTATAGGTTGGTAAACTAACTTACAAAATTTAGTTTTTCTGTAGTCTCCACTGATGCGACCTATCCCTCTTCTTCAGCGATTGGGATCACCAGTGAGTAGTCGAAAAAGAAAGCTAGACTTCTCCGAAGACATTGGCAGTGGGAGCAAAAGGGGGGATAACTAGAATAAGTGTATAGGGGGGTTACATAGATGTAACTTTTTGTTTTTATACACACATATGTAGATTTTGATCCACTATTTTGTATTATGGCCATGTGGCATGACAATTTTTGTAACATTATTTCTATACATATATAATATAAAGCAAGGTTCAAATTTATACATATATGGATGACTTGATCTTGGAACATGATATGGTTGAATTGATCTTGGAACATGATATGTGTGGTTCACCTATGTGATATAATGATATGTGTGGTTCACATGTGTTCTAACTTATGAATTTCCAATACTTAAAGGAAGAATTTATGACTCATCAACTTTTTAACATTATGGTTGTCCTCAAATTTTTAACATCATAACCATACCATACACTACCTAAATTACATATACACTAACATCATAACAATAAGTAATGCATTCATGTGTAATATACCATATCATACCCTACAATACCCTATGATACTAACATCATCCCATACTAACATACAATAACATACCCTACAATACCCTATGATACCAACATACAATAACATACCCTACAATACCCTATGATACTAACATCATACCATACTAACATACAATAACATACCATAACATAACATACTAACATCATACCATACTAACATACAATAACATACCATAACATAACATACTAACATCATACCATACTAACATACCATACCCTACAATACTAACATCATACCCTACAAACCCTAGTTAGTTTTCAATATGTACATACATCCATGTGTTTCTAGTTCCATATCATAACTTGTAAAGAGGTCACTAAACCATAGTTCCAAGTCATAACTTGTCAACCCTAGTGATAGCATGCAAAGTGGTGTTCATGAAAGACTAGTTGGTTTCCAATTTGTACATGTCCATGTGTTTCTAGTTCCCTCTCTTAACTTGTAAATTTCTCACTAAACCCTAATTCCATGTCATAACTTGTCAACCCTAGTGATAGAATGCAAAGTGGTGTTCATGAAACCCTAGTTGGTTTCCAATTTGTACATGTCCATGTGTTTTTAGTTCCGTCTCTTAACTTGTAAAGAGGTCACTAAACCCTAGTTCCATCTCAAAACTTGTCAACCCTAGTGATAGCATGCAAATTGGTGTTCATGAAAGCCTAGTTGGTTTCCAATTTGTACATGTCCATGTGTTTCTAGTTCCCTCTCTTAACTTGTAAAGAGGTCACTAAACCCTAGTTCCATCTCATTATTTGACAACCCTAGTGATAGCATGCAAATTGGTGTTCATGAAAGCCTAGTTGGTTTCCAATTTGTACATGTCCATGCGTTTTTAGTTCCATCTCATAACTTGTAAATTGCTCACTAAACCCTAGTTCCATGTCATAACTTGTCAACCCTAGTTATAGCATGCAAATTAGTGTTCATGAAAGCCTAGTTGGTTTCCAATTTGTGCATGTCCATGTGTTTTTAGTTTCGTCTCATAACTTGTAAAGAGCTCACTAAACCCTAGTTCCATCATACCATACTAACATACAATAACATACCCTACAATACCCTATGATACTAACATCATGCCATACTAACATACAATAACATAACATAACATAACATACTAACATCATACCATACTAACATACCATACCATTGTAATATACCATACCATACCCTACAATACTAACATCATACCCTACAAACCCTAGTTGGTTTTCAATATGTACATACATCCATGTGTTTCTAGTTCCATCTCATAACTTGTAAAGAGGTCACTAAACCATAGTTCCATGTCATAACTTGTCAACCCTAGTGATAGCATGCAAATTGGTGTTCATGAAAGCCTAGTTGGTTTCCAATTTGTACATGTCCATGTGTTTCTAGTTCTGTCTCATAACTTGTAAAGACCTCACTAAACCCTAGTTCCATGTCATAACTTGTCAACCCTAGTGGTAGCATGCAAATTGGTGTTCATGAAACCCTAGTTGGTTTCCAATTTGTACATGTCCATGTGTTTCTAGTTTCGTCACTTAACTTGTAAAGAGCTTGCTAAACCCTAGTTCCATCTCATTATTTGTCAACCCAAGTGATAGCATGCAAATTGGTGTTCATGAAAGCCTAGTTGTTTTCCAATTTGTACATGTCCATGTGTTTCTAGTTCCCTCCCTTAACTTGTAAATTGCTCACTAAACCCTAGTTCCATCTCATTATTTATCAACCCTAGTTGGTTTCCAATTTCTAGTTCCCTCTCTTAACTTGTAAATTGCTCACTAAACCCTAGTTCCATCTCATTATTTTTCAACCCATGCAAAGTTGTGTTCATGAAACCCTAGTTGGTTTCCAATTTGTACATGTCCATGTGTTTCTAGTTCCCTCCCTTAACTTGTAAATTTCTCACTAAACCCTAGTTCCATCTCATAACTTGTCAACCCTAGTGATAGCATGCAAATTGGTGTTCATGAAAGCCTAGTTGGTTTCCAATTTGTACATGTCCATGTGTTTCTAGTTCCCTCTCTTAACTTGTAAATTGCTCACTAAACCCTAGTTCCATCTCATTATTTGTCAAGCCTAGTGATAGCATGCAAAGCGGTTTTCATGAAACCCTAGTTGGTTTCCAATTTGTACATGGCAATGTAATTAAATGTATATTAAACTAAAAACATCAAGAAATGTAAATTTCAACAACTCGAGAGCATGTTATTTTCCGAATTCTATTTGTTGGTGTCTAAATACACCATTCTTGGAGCCTCCAATGTGCCGTAGATGGTGTTTGTATCCTAGGCACACAAAAGGCTAGACATTAGTAACATCATAAGAAAAAAAAGAGAATCCAATGAAAATGTGCAAACATGATTTATAGATAACTCACCTGAGGTTGTATGATCGTGTTTATAGTGTCCAATATCCTCTGAATAATATTATGTCTGTGAATGGTATCGGTCAATCACATGTTTATTACATTGGGAATAAACTAAGGCTAAATAATTGAAATTGTTCTTCAAAATTCACTTTAAAGGTTAAACAATGCACTTGACAATGCACTCATACAAGTAGGCCATCTGGATCATCTCTAGTGCTGATGGTGTCTATCAATCCTTCGTGCTCTATATGAGGTAGCAAGTATCATACATGTGACCTATTTTTGTTACCAAGTGTGCACATCTTGATGTTTATACGAACTACTAGGTTGGTGAAGTGGTATACAATAGCTCTTTGTCTATAATCCTGATATACATACCCACCCTTCCTTTTCTGTTGTGCTGCAAGTGCCAGGTACTCCCCTTTTATAACCATTGAGCCAGTTGGGAATTCAATATTTTCATCATCTGTAACATGTTCGAGAATGGTTTGCTCCCCCTCTAAGCAACGTGCCAACCAATAGTCATAACCCCATTCATTATTTTTTGGAGCAACCACTGCATATATTTGACCTGTGAAAGGAAATAGGTCGATTTAACAATACATTTTTTAAATAAGGTCTTGCATTTATAATTTCTACATAAATTAAATTCTACATAGGTCAAGTAAACAATACATAAATGCATTTTCTAATTTAGGTACTACTCATGTACCTACTTGTATGAGATCCGATATGTGATCATAGTCTATAGAAATATGCGTCTGATCATCTTCCAAATGGTCTATTTCATTAACTCCATTGAAATTGGTGCCAAGTGTCACTCGATCCCATGTATCAACTGTATCTGTATACTCACAATCATCCCATTCATTGATTCTACAGGAACTGCAAAAACAAGCCTTCAATCTTGTCCAAATTTGTAGGGATGAGTTGTTTGAGCTTCTAATTGAATGAAACTGTCGAGTTCCATGCACTGTGATCACCCGATGTGTTTGTGATCGGTCCACATTTGTCACCTCCCAGAATATTCTTTGCACTAGGTGTTTCCT
>LPNX010999503.1:117472-128395 GCA_001517045.1 Pseudotsuga menziesii
CCATCCATCCTTAATCAAATATTAAAATAAATGGAAATCCTTAATCAAGGATTAAAATAACATGATAACTATAACAATGTTGATTAAAGTCACCTATCTCATATCGACGAATCATCACTAGAGGTTTGCAGTGAGAGTGTATGTTGATCCATCGGTGCTCCTTATGTATTTTTTACATCTAAAAGAGCTACCAAACAAGCATTCCCGTGGCTTTATAACTTCCTTTGAGCACTGACATAAATCAATCTTCAATCTCTCTGTGAATGTTGCAAATTTTCCCTTGAAGCTAGATAGATCGAAGGACGGGAGGAAATATTGTTTTCTTGGATGCACAGCCCATGGATTTGTTCACCGCCCTTGTTTATAGGTATTTATGACTTCTTGTTTTTTGGGTGCTTAAACACAGTGGTATAAATCCAAGTTTCTGCAACTGTTCTGTTTATTTAATCAATTGTCCAAGTATGTATGTTTCTTTCTCAGTTTGGTTTTGATATTCCACATTTTATATTTATTCAATTCTGGTAGATATAGACCATTCTAATTATCATTGTATTTTTGTGTTTTCTTTACCCAATACTCCAAGGATATATATTTCTTTCTCAGTTTTGCTTTGGTATCTCGCACTTTGTACTAATTCGACTCTGTCAGCATCCAAATTCTCATTGTATTCTTTTGTTTTCTTTCCACTATCGTATTGTATCAACATTTCTTGTATCAAGAATGATATTATATTTTTTCTTTTAAATATCTTAATTGCTCATATATTTCGGTAGCTATGCCAACGCGAAGTCTAGCGTTCAATTCTGGTAATTCCTAAGCTAGCGGCAAGTTAATATTTTTTTCATGAGCGTAAAGTCAGAGACCCCTTAAAAAATCTGGCAGCATTGGAATGCCTATGTACATACATTGAGGGTTAAAACCCTATTTCCTAATTTTTGTTTCTTTGAAATGTCTGTGTACATACATTTAGATTTAAATCCTTATTTCTTAATGTTTCTTTACTTTCTCTAGTATTATAATGGGATAAGCATGCCATTACTCTTTTTTACTCTCGTACCAAATTAGTTAAGAAAAAATGCATATGCGTTATAGCTTATTCATATCACATATGTGCTATATCGCATATGCGATATGAATAAGCTATAACGCATATACGTTTTTTTTAAATTAAAAAAATCGGCGGGAATAAGGTTTGGCATTATGTTCGAAAATAGCTTCGCACTACCAAACCTATTGGCTAGGACAAATAAACCAGGGCTATTGCTTGTCTTTTAGAACTCTATAAATATGCTCAGTTTAGATGGTGTGTTTTTCTATGATAGACACAATATTTTTTTATGCAAAGCTAGAATATTGCAGAGTACGATCTTACGATTCTGAATATGTAATTTTTTCCTTCAAAACTATGTTTTATTTATTTATAATTATTTTTCTAAAGGACACATGTCAGTTTTAAGAAATAGAAACATTGATTGTTTTTTATATAACTTTTGATTTCCATCACCATTTCCCAAGAAAACTATATGGTGCACTAGATGAAATTAAGCTCTACGATCTTATATATAGAAATCAAGGATTTCATTAATTTTGGCCCCTAAAGTGTTGCACCTGCACATAATGTTTTCATTTCAAGCTTTTGTGACTTCAATAATTAATAATAAAAAAATAATTCATGAAAAATTATGAATAAATAGTGTTGAACTAGGCCCATATGTCCTTTATATGTCTGCAAGATTTTATCCCAAATTGACATCATTTACCTTATATATTGCTGCACCTGCAGAAACATATATGTTAAGATGTGCTGAAAATTTGAAAACCCAATTTCACAGAAACTAATTTTATAATAATTTACACACATTTTGTATGCATAAATGATATATATTATGAAACCTGATTCAATTACCTATCTTTTGTCTTTTTACTTCATCTTCAAATAAGTTAGGGAAGTACCCCTAATTGTTAGCTAAAGTCATAGTTTCTGGGTTTTTCCAGTATTATGTGGCATCTAAAGTGTCTTTAAAGGAGTCCATGATTGTGCATCAGCACATAATCATTCAAATTCTATTCCAACTCTAAACAATTTTTTTTATAAGTCATAATATAGGCTTATTCCATTCAAACATTTCATCAAACACTTCATATGCAAAGTCACAAATCTACTCAAAACAATTCCATTAAAGGAGTTAGAAATTGGAAACTGGTGTAGGGTTTAGGTAGACATTTCCCAAACACTGTCAAGATGATTTCCCATCACATTCTAAAAAAAATTTCAAGTGTATTTATAAGAAATAATCATAGAATAACACGCAGAAAATTTTACAAACACTTCAAGTGCCAAGTCTCCAAATTATAACAAACAATCCAATAAAAGGACTAGTTTTTGAATAAAAGGTAGAAGCATCAAAGAGAAGCATCTTAAACCATTATGAGGCTATTTTACCATCAAAACACACATTATATAATTAATAGGGGCATAAATATTAGTTATGTAGCAGAGGTACCAAAGAATCATTTCCTCAAACAATCTGTGCCCAAAAAAAACTAACTTTTCCAATTCCTTCACAAAATTTAGTTGCATATATCGATTTAATTCCATGAGAAGCTTATTCCACAAATAACTCATACATTTCATAAAACATTTAACGTGAATCCATAAATAAATCATATCAAATACAAATAAATTAAATAAACATGATATAAATCACTTATCTTATTACTGCACAACTAGCATCGCTTGAACAATGTCCCGCCCAGTCTTTGGCACTGCCAAGATAGATCTCACTTTGACATGACACCCTCGAGATGAGGCCATCGATACACAATATAGGTGTACTCAAGAATATCCCAAGTATCAGTTTGAGAATCCAAAACTCTATTCCTCATCACATACTTCCTCTTCCACCCCACTAACATGTGAAATGGTAATCCACATCCCCTAGGCCCTTGGGATATCGCTATTCACCATCAGGATTTATGTGTAGATTTGGGACAGAGCCAAACAGAGGAAACAAAGGAACTAAACCAAAGTTTTTCGGGATTCCTATAAACACCAAACAATATCATAGTGCTTCAAGAACAAAGTTCATCCACATAGCAGAGCAAACATGGTTTCCCAAGATCACAAGATTACCAATCTCTCACCATCAAAGGTATGAAAAACCATAATAAAAAACCATCCAAAAAGAACCATCAAGAATTCCTAGGCAATGATTTCAAACATGGATTTATAGACCAAAGAAGGTAATTCTAACTCAATGGGATCAAACCAAACCAAGGGAATCCATATTGAGTCAATCCCATGGGGGTAAATCAACCACAAGAGGTTAACTCTAATCCATCTCAAGTAGTTCAAATTTCAAGGTGAGTGACTCCAAGCCACTCCACCCAACTCAAATTCATGTGTGGACACATAATCCATGAAAATGAATCAAAATTAGTGAGGTGAGGTGTCACACAAGCCAATCAATCTTCCCAAAATAGTAAAGGGAGGTTACACAAGGAGTTACATGAGGATTTACTCAAGGATTTGTTGGCACCCCAACAACTCCCCTTGATTTTGCACAAATAAAGGGGCCACCCATTGTAATTTTGTAAATACTTGCTTTTAGTTATGATTTATCAATTTCATTTGGGACTCGACTCTCAGTATTTCACTCTTTGCATTGCTTGTCATTTTGGATGGGTTGAAATGTCTTGATCATTCGAGAATCTTGTATTCTTTTAATTGAATCTCGGGTCAAAAACATTATTAATGGATGCTTAAAATGAAAATTTTATAATTTTGCATGATTTATAAAATTTTCATGTCTCTAATTTTTTTTTATAAATTTATATGTAATTTCCATTTCTAATTGAAAAAGACATTATGATTTTGATGCTTTCTCTATTTTCATTTTATCTTTTTAATAGAGAAAATAAATCAAAATTATTAGAATAAACTTTTGGTGTCTTCATGTTCAAATTCATATAAGAATATATATATTTATAAAACCAAAAGCATATATATTTATAATAAATAAATAAAAAATAAAAAACTTCTTTTAAAAAAATGAGCACCAGTAACTAATGGAATTTGACACCAAATGATCACTAGTAACTGATGGAATTTGACATTAAATGATTACATGACTTTTTCTTGTCCTCGAATATTAAAAAGATACCATTTTGATAGGGTTCTCCTCACTTTAATTTTGATCTTTTTATTATAACAATATCATGATTATCCATTTGTGAAGTTACAATGCATAGCTATATCATATTTTGGCATTAATATGGTATATCTATTGTATATGACTTCACTAGGGTTCTCTTCACTTTAATTTTGATCTTTTTACTTTAACAATATCATGATTCTCCATTTATGAAGTTCTTACAATGCATAGCTATATCATATTTTGGCATTGATATATAATATGGTATATCTATTGTATATGACTTCACTAGGGTTCTCCTCACTTTAATTTTGATCTTTTTTATTATAACAATATCATGATTCTCCATTTGTGAAGTTCTTACAATGCATAGCTATATCATATTTTGGCATTAATATGGTATATCTATAGTATATGACTTCACGTGAGTATGCTTTGATATCAAGAGGATGAAGTTTGCATAACATTATAATATTATGGTATTGGATTGATAAGTACGAGGATGGTCTCATAATTATGCAGTGTATTAAAAAGCCTACTCATATCTTTTGTTCGAGGATAAGATCATTACGATAAATTTCAATCATGATGGTTATTCCGCACGGTTTGAAGGTTCTTTGTGGACATTAAAAATCATAGAGGATACTTTAATTAAAAATCAATATCATTGCTAATTAAAAATCAATATCATTGCTAAATCAGAGATGATACACATCGATTGTTGGATTAACAGAACGTCTTTTAGCTTTATTAAAGAATTTAATTGATTTAAGAATAATGTGCACACGTGATTATTTTACACAGATTATGGAAGGAGGTATATGGTCATTTATAGATTCTTTTCTTTCTTTACATGACATAGTTTTGACACTTTCGTTACTTGTGGTATTGGCAGGTTCGAAGAGTGTAAGCATTGAAACTCAAAGTTACAAAGTTACAGTGTTAAAACAATTTACGTGTTAGCCTATGAAACAATCTATCTTAAACAGTTAAATAACTAGAAAAGGGATTGAATTATAGCTGATGAGCATGCAATATCATTGCTAAAATCACTCAATTGAATGCCACCAAGATCGCAAGTAGGGATTGATGAAAAGCTACTAATTTGTTACATAAATTGTGGAGACTATACCACTGGTTTAGATGCCATGAGATCTCAGATTCTTATCGCCGAGGCAAGTTTTTTAATAAAAATCACACAAGCATTAATATTCATTTAATATTGTCTAAGAATCGCTGCAACTAGAAAGACACAAACTTGTTGGGTGTAAAATCCACGCTGTCCTTAAGCAACCTACCATCTTTTGCTAGTCATGGAGTGCAATTTCAAAATACCACTTGTGATGCATGTTGAATAAGTGACTGCTTAAAATACGAGAGTGTGGACATCGTTGGGAGAAGGATTTGACTCGATAGTTATGAATTTAATCACAGTAGGAGGTATTTCCAAATTCCACTAGGTCGTTACCACAGGAGAATGCGTTTTGTTACATTTTGGTTGCTTCAAATGTGAAAATCTCAAGAGTTGTTGATCTATCTGGCAAATTTGTTGAAAAACTTGTGGTTTGAAGGGCAGAGTTCATGAATCAAAGAGACCATGAAGGTTTAACAGTGAAGATGGTAAATATGCATCGGAATAATTGCATAGAAGATAGCTTTCCAAACAAAAGCAGCGCTTATAGCAACAATATTTATCAATTCAATAGTAATTGCACCAGAAAATGAGATCGCAGAGTAAAAGATCAACTCATAAAATAAATTACCAGTCACATTAAAGTACTACGAAGATTGAAAAGTTGTGTGCTCAATAAAGGGAAGATTTCTTTTCTTTTCTCTCTTAATTTTAACCTTCAAAGTAATTTACATTCTTATTTTCTTATATATTCACTTAGTTCGCAAGATTTATATTATCTCATTGATTTTGATGTGCAGGTTTATGGTGAAGATTGCATAGACAACGGCCAGATTTTAGAAAGAAAATGAATTCATAAAATCTTTACGAAGAATCAAGCAGAAGATCAGGCATTCTTTTCTGTCAACTTAGATAGAAATTAAAAGCTAACGGATAAGTCATCAAAACAAGAGATTGATGATCAAGGAGCCATTGAGAATGACAAGTAAAATATCCCTATGCATTCGCCACAGCATTGACTCATCGACCAGAACAGAGAGCATCTTGAAAAGTTTGTTTTAATAATTGGAAGGCGTCTCATCTTCTATATAAACACTTGCAATTTGACTGCCATGGGAGCTCTCGGCACAAGAAGAAAGAAACTGTGTTTTTCTTTATTCTGTTTTCTATTGTAATGTTACTGTTTGCAAAAGGAAGATGAGACGCTGCCAAGAGGAGGACGCTTCAGAAATTCTGTAAATTATTTTCAAAACTCTGTTTTGTTTCTCCTTTATAGCTTGAGACCTATATGGCATGAGATTTAGGGAGTTAATTGTAATTCTGGTTACTGTTCTACAATAGAAGCATTATTACGATCTTGGTTAATGGCAATTCATGTATTTTCATTCTGAATTTATTAAACTCCTTTTTGATAATATTCATCCTTTTTGATAATATTCATACTTGTTATTTTTGTGCATATGTACTTTGTTATGATGGGCAAATGATTAATCCTCATGTCTTTAGCAAATGTTATTTTTAGAATTTGTTTAAATAATTACAGGGTGGTTTTATGATCAATTTTATTGTTGTTTAATTAACTGTGTAATTAAATATGAATGTTATTTAAATTGAACGATCAACTTTGTATTGTTATTCTATTTAAATATATTCATTTTGAATTCGGTTTTGATGATAACAATGGAATATTTTCATTATGCTCCTATGCCGAGGATAGATTAGGTCTAGAGTTAGTTTCTAAATTAAGTTTTAGTTTATTTCATAGTGAAAGATACAATTTAATTGCTGTTAAAACCTTTGTGTTTTAATAGCTGTTAAATATGTATGTTTTCCTACTATTGAAAATTTCATCTTAGATTAGTCATGTTAGTTAGATTACATCTTTGAGATCTTTATTTCAGTTTAAGAATGTCTATCACTAGATTGTGAGACTCTCTTTTGAGAGAAAACTCATAAGGCAGCAGGGCCTTTGTTCCCATGAGATTTAGTCATCCCAAGCACACTGAGGGTTGTTTTAAGCACTTTGTGTGGACTATTTCTCCTTGTTGGCCTCACTACAGAAAATATGGCCAACAAGATTTAGATGAGGAGTATTTACATAAGGAGTTACATTAGTATTTATAGAAATTTGAGGTGTCCATGCTAGAAAAAGTCAATGAGGGCACACTTGTGCAAATGTGAGTCACAAAACCAAGTGTAATCACCAAAAAGAAGTTAAAAAACCACTAAATGGGCTCAAATGACAAGTGGATTCCACCCAAACTTCAAGGAGGGTGCACTAACTCATGAATTAAGCTAAATAATAGCTACATAGGAAAAAATAATCAAAAGTTGGGTATGCTATAAAATATTTTGGTGATCATCAACTAATAAAGTCACCAAGGCATAAATATGGACCAATATCAACCAAACAAGTTCCAAAGTGCTATAAATGTCCCCATTCCTCCTCACATTGTGGATCTAGGCCTCCCATACTCTTTTAGTGGTCCCCTATGTGACAGTTGTTTCCATTAATTATTTATTTACAAAATAATAATAATGTCTCTAGGTCATTAAAGACCCTTGTTCCAGCAACCTATGCCACAATAATAAACAAATACAAATCACATATGTTCGGGGATTAATACATGGGGTACTACATCCCCTCCCCCTCAAACCATGCATCATCCTCGATGCATAATACATACAGGATTTTAAAACTTTCAGAAGGATCACAAGCTTGAGTTTTCCATTCATTCAGACATGGCCATACATGTCTTAAAAGACAATATCTTCCCAACTTTAACATACATTCCCATACATTCCCATACATGCCTCAAACAGATAATATCTTTCTAACTTTCACAAACATGCCCATACATGCCTCATAAGATAAAATTTTCCAAACTTTAATAGACAAGCCCATACATGTCTCAGAAGATAACATCTTACAAAATCTCATAGGCATGCCCATACATTCCTTAGAAAGATAACATCTTTCTAACCACAATACTTCCCACTACCACCTACTTTCATGTTTGTCTCCACTAACAGTGTGAGAAACGAGACTAGTAGAGTGGACTCAAGGAAGCAAGGGTCAATCTTCCATCCCCATTACAGGGTATTCAAACCTCATTATAAGGCCTTTAAACCTCACTATGAGGCCTTCAAAATTAAGCAAATATACATCCACATGGATATCATATTTGATTTACTTATATAATGATTAACATAAGGTATTAGAAATATGTGATACAAGATATAAATATATTCTTCTACAAATATACTTCCTTTACATTGCAACAAACACATGGTTAGAAACACACACACACACTGTTCAACATAAAATATGTCTTTCAAGAAATTAAAATTCTAATTAATCACATAAAATATTTCAAAAAATACATGAAATAAATTCTATGAAATCACAACATGAAATTAATTCCTTTTTATTCCATTTCACACTACTTGATCTATGATACATGGAATACATCAGTATATACAAGGTACTCGAGATATAGATACTTCTTCAACAAAATACTTGAAATGCATCTACTTGAATCTTACTCTAACATATTTCAATCACATGAAATGCATTAGGTATATTAATCAATTTCATGAAGCTCATCAAGTGTCTACTCTTTCTTCATTAAATGCATTCTAGTCAATCAATCACATGAAATGCATTTAATTTACCTATAGTTACATGAAATGCATAATGCATATGCTCTATCAATTAGATACATGAAATGCATAATGCATAAGATCTAACAATAAGATACATGAAATGCATAATGCATATGCTCTATCAATAATATACATGAAATGCATTCCAACCAACCAATCACATGAGATGAATTACCAAGATGCTTTTACTTGGTTTATCACCCAAATAATTTCCCTACAAGGATGCATGAAATTCACCATGACACTTTACAACGATGCTTTTTGACAATGGTATTTGATATACCACAAGGATACCCTAACAAGATACTTGGAGCAAACATCAGAAGGATGCTTTTTTAATCCAACAAAATCACCTAAATAGTTTTCTAAGGAATATACTTGTATGATATTTTACACGATTAGTATTGGATATAAATAAGGATATGTGTAGTACATCTTTAACAAAGGTACCTATACCATGCTTAATTCGTCGCACGATATTACCTACTTTTCAAGAAAGATATATGAAATACCACCAAGTTATTACTAGGATACCTTTCAATAAGAAAATTGTTAGAATAATCCATCGGGATTATTGTAAATAGATAGGAATATGAATAGATAGGAATATGAATAGATAGGAAGGTGAAAAGGCTGGTTTTCAACCGCCACATCTAATGTATAAATAATAGCTTTTGGCAAAGTAATAAACAATCAGTCGAGAGTTATACCTAACAACTGGTATCAGAGCAGGGCTGTTTGCCATAACTCCTGCTGCATCTCTGCCTGGCATTCTGCTTGCCATTCCACTGCCAGAATGCTCCATCAGTCTGCCAGTCGAGTCGCATGCAAATTCCTTCATGATTGAGTTTGTGTGCTGAGGAAACCCTAATCCCTACCAACGTTTTGTATGTGTATTTTTCTGCATAAGTTTAAGATTGCTGAGACTGTCCATTTTAGTGACAGCGTATTTTTTGTGTCATTCTATCAATTTTTGAAGGCTGCCTGCCTGGAGACTGCAGCCTTGCTTGAAGGATGCGACCTGTGATTGTTTTGAAGTCTGCAATGTGCTGGAGACTGCGCACAATTAGAGACTGCGCACCACTTTGATATATTGTGATATATGTTGAAAACCAGCCTTTTCACCTTCCTATCTATTCATATTCCTATCTATTCATATTCCTATCTATTTACAATAATCCCGACGGATTATTCTAACAATCCCCCTCTTAATCCGAAGGGATGTTCGTAAGTCCGAGCATGTTTCTGAATTTTTCAAACTTTTCTCGTCCAAGCGCTTTGGTGAAGATGTCTACAACTTGATCATTCGTGGAACAATGTCGAAGATGGACTGTTTTGGCCTCTACATGATGTCGAATCAAATGATACTTTGTGTTGATGTGTTTGGTTCGATCATGGAATCTAGGATTCTTAGCCAGCTTGATTGTAGAAGTATTTTCAACCAACAATGGAGTGGAATTCTCTTGTTTTTCTTGAAAATCTTCAAGTATCTTCCTGAGCCATACTATTTCTTTCGTTGCTTCAGCTGCAGCCACATATTCTGCTTCTGTTGTTGAATTTGCTGGAACTGACTGTTTGTGAGATCTCCATGAAACAGCTGCTGATCCAAGACTCATAGTGTATCCAGAAGTAGATACTCCTGTCTCCTTATCACCATCAAAGTCTAAGTCTGAGTACCCAATAAGTTTGAAGTCATCCACTTTAGAGTACTTGAGTCCAACATCTTGAGTCCCCTTCAAGTATCTTATAACCCTCTTTGCAGCTGACCAGTGTCCTTCACAAGGTTTATGCATGAACCTTGAAAGTATGCCAACAACATAAGAAATATCTGGTCTAGTTGTTTTAAGGTAGATAAGACTTCCAACAATTTGTCTATACCTGGTCGCATCTTCAAATTCTTTTCCTTCGCTTGATGTGAGCTTCATTTTCTGTTCCATTGGAGTAGATATAGGATTGCAATCTGTCATGGAA
>LPNX010999503.1:130129-183138 GCA_001517045.1 Pseudotsuga menziesii
CACTAAGGACAACAGGCTTCTCTGCAACTCAGGAAGATAGAGAACGTTCTTCAACAAGAAATCAGGGAATCCAGGCATCTTCAGTCGAATGGTGCCCATTCCCTTTGGTTTAATACTAGACTTATCTGCAAAGTAAACTATGCCATCTATTGATTCATTCAGTTCTTCAAAACAGTCTTTTCTAAATGTCATGTGTGATGTTGCACCAGTATCAAGCAGCCAACAATCTTTATAAGATGAGAGAGAAGTCATTTCATTAAATCCAAGATTACAATGTGCAACAATGCAAGAATCAGAAAATTTACTAGCATCTTGGTCATCTGTCTTCTGGTTATGCTTGTCTTTGATGGAGTCCCATGAAGCCCAACACTGATCTGATGTGTGCCCATTCTTTCCACACCGCTTGCACTGCAAATCTGATCTTTTGGAATCGGGAGTTATTACCAACAAAGATACTTTTCTAACAAAGATGAAGATTACAAATATCACCTAAATAATTTTTTCATTTTAATGTAGCAAGCAAAGTGAACTTATATGCAACAGTTCCAATCTAGCTAAGAACCAAAAATGGCCATAACAACCAATAGTTAAAAACACTACTTCTAATCTCAACGCAAAACATAAGTCTTCATTAGAGAGCATTCGAAAATACATTATACATCATCTAATAGTGATCAATATCAACTAATAACATCGACCAATACCAATAATACCTCAACCATCATGCATACATTATCCATATAGTCGTCGGTCCATAATACTTCAATTCATAATATCTCAACCATTTATCGATCATATATCGATCATGTAATATCAACCAATGACAACCATGCATGCATCAACTGACCATACAAACATCAATCATAGTACATCAATCAAAATTCATCAACCTGAATACATCATCCAGAATACATCAAGCATAATACATCAATTAGAATCCATCAACACGAATGTACATCAACTAGGATTCATCAATTTTGCTACATTAATTACCAATATCAACCACTAATGACCATATAAATCATACCACATGTGATGTACCATTAAATAAATTGTACAACAAAAGTATTTCAAAACTAATACATCCAATGAGTAGTAAAAGAGGAAATGCATGATGAACAAGCATATACCAATAAAATCAATGAACAATAAAAGAGGTGATGCACAATCACCAACTAATCAAATCACTGAACAATGAAAAAGGTAATGCACAAGCGTTGACCAATCAGATCACTGAACAATAAAAGAGGTGATGCACACACATCGACCAATCGAATCAATTAAACAGTAAAAGAGGCTATGCAAGGTGAACATGCATCAACCAGTCAAATCTACTGGATCATCATTATAAGATATGCAATGCATAGTACTTACCAATCAATCTATTGAGTAGTAAATAGACAATATTAATTAATTTCTATTAAAGCATACAACAAATTGATATTTAATCTCTTAACTTATGAAATTAAAAGGTAGGATACAACTAAACTGATATCTGAAGTGAGGATTTTTTTTCTTCCATTAAAATAAGAGAGGTTAAAATTCATTGACAAAACTCATTTATAAACTCTAAATGTATATATACAGAAGGTTTTATAACCATGTAGAAGGCCCAACATGCGTAGTGTTTGAACTGAAGCTCTAATACCATTTGTAATGTTCCCCGTGGATATCAAAGGGTCTCAAGGACATGCCATTAGATATCTAAGGCTAACTAGATAATTCTAGAACATTGGATTAGTCAAATAAATATTTAATTTAATTTTTCATGATTTAATCACGACAAAGTCCCTTTAATTTCCAATCAATTAAAATAAATTCATTAAATATTACAACAACTAATACAAGGGATGGGAATGAATACTAACACCTTATAGCAACATAAAATATACATTCCAAGCTGAATTGGACATAAATTCCACCTCTAAATGCCATTTACTCTTCATCACGATTAACTAGTAATTAGTGTTCCGATTACGATACTCAATGACACTTAGCGCACAATTGACGGTTCTCACACAGTACTTAACATAATTTCATTTGTTCATCACTTAACCAATGTTTATCAAGTGCAATGGATAATCAACACCTAATCACATGTAAATCAGGCCTAGTTACCATTTTCCAATTAATTAAACATAGCACTTATGAAAATGATTCCATAAGAACTAGTTAACCAGTTGTTCAATAATAACATCTAGTATTGCACAAATTCAACATGCAACCATGCAAATGAACCAAAAAGTGAACCTAAAACTATTATACACATATTTAATCATGTACATACATTAAAATAAAGTACTTTTGTTGATTTTATCCAAGTACATAAATGAAGAATATTTTAATTTCAATTAGTACAACTAGTTAATAAACACTGCAATGAATTCAATCAAATCAATTGTATTGAGTTCTAAGGCACATAGAGGTGAAGGTATAGATATGGAAAAATAAAATTATACAACACAAATAAAGTACCAAGAACAGAGCATATGGATGTACATTCATATTTTATCAAAAACAAAGATTTGAATCCAAAAACTAGTTACCAATTTTACCACAATGTACCTAGTTTCCAATTTAACTTCCCAAATTCCAAATAAAGAGAAATATATGACCACTGTAGTTTATGGAAAACATAGCAGGATTCACCTACAGCCATATGGATGTATATTTATACCCATATACAGTCCATTAAATAACCCACAAAACTAGTTAATTCTACTCATCCGAATTGACTAGTAATTCTAGGAATCACTAGAATAATTAAATCCAAAGCTCATAAAACCATTCAAATGAAGTTCGAACTATAAATAATTTTTTTTTATTCATAACAAAGGTATATCTCATTCAAAAATTTCATCAAACCATTCATATGCAAAGCCACAAATCTACTCAAAACAATTCCACTGAAGGAGATAGAAATTGGAAATTGATCAAAGATTTCGGTAGAACTTTTCCAAACACTATCAAGAGGATTTCCCCTCACAATATCAAAGACATTTCAAATGTATTGATCATAAATAATCATATAATAACACTTAGACATTTTTACAAACACTTAATGTTCCAAGTCTCCAAACTATGCCAAACAATCCAATCGAAGAACTTGTTTTCGAATGGAAGGTAGTTCAACATCAAAGAGAAGAGTCTTAAACGAGGCTAGTGTACCAACAAAATACACATTATATAATGAAAAGGGCAATAAATATTAGTTTTGTAGCATAGGTACCAAAGAATAATTTCCTCAAACAATTTGTACACAGAATAAATAAAAAAACTAGTTTCTAATTCCCTCACAAAATTTACTTGCGTATATCGATTGAATTCATTCATAATTTATTCCACAAATAACTCATACTTTTCATCAACCATTTCATGCAAATCCATAAATAAATTATATCAAAGCCAAATAAATAAATAAACATGATGTAATGCACCTTAAATTAATAATTTCTTTTTAATTTCTGTTGAAAATACCTTATTTATTATTTTAAATATTTTTAAAGAAAGTAAAAAATAAAACATTTGTAATGAATTATTCTTTATTAATAAAAGATAATGAAGGGGAAAGAAGTGGAATAGTTGATCTGAAGAGTGTTTTCTGACCCACAAGAGGAACATACAAGTGGCTGAAGCTACTCAGTGAGAACTCAAGATGCATGAGGCATCATCCCCAAAAATTAGGTCATAACTACTAGTTGAGTGCTAAAGAGCAGGAGGCTCATAAATGACCACGTCCTAGGAAAAATACTATATAATAGTATGTCTATAAGAAAGAAGGAGGCTAGCATTTAATGGGGATTGAATATGATAATGCAAGATATGTCGCATTGAGAGGATTTTCATCTTGTGGTTCAACGTACAGGATCGGGGGGTTCTAGAGCAAGGAACTTGGCTGCTCTTGGAGTTGATTGGGAGGAACCGATTTTCCACTTCTGTTTTCCCAGTAATGGTGCCAGGTTCTTATTCTATGTTTTAAATTTATAGTAGGTTGTTGCATTCTAGTTCTGGAATTGCTATTATAATCATAAGTAGAAATGATTTATTTAAATCTTATTACACAGAAACCTAATATGCATCGATTTAGCTCTAGTTTAATTATTATTTCTAAATCTGTTATGTTTTGGTTATATCTACAAATGTTAAATGACATTTAGGAAACTTATTAGATAGGAATCCATACCCGAGTTAGGTATTTTCTTAATGATTTATATACTGGAAATAGAATTCCTTACTTAAACAAATATTTTATCAATTTATATATATTCGCTTCCTTTGATGTAGATTTAGTTTTAATGTATTCCTGTACTCTTTTCATTTCCATTAATTTTCTAAGACTAAAAGATAATCTTGTGATTATATTATATTTCTTATATGTATATTAGTATAGATCTAGATAAATCACGATTCGAGTAGATCAAGAAATAATCTCTTCTTAGTTATTAAAATCACATATTATAATAAAGATTAAATGTTAATGAATTATTAGTCTGAACTATTATCTACACTTGAAGAGTCCTGCATAATTAGTACAGATCTTACAAACAAACAAATACAATACATATATAATCACCTACAGAACAAACATATTTAATATTTAAACAAATCATTTACGGATCTCCTTAAACATTCTAAACCAAATTCGAAGATCCGTAAAGTAACAGTCATAACCAGATTGAAGATCCATAAAGTAAACAATCATAACCAGATCATATAAATCTACAAATCAAATAAGCCATAGACACAAGAGCATATTTCCAAAGATCGGTAGTAAGTCCATTCGATGGTCACTGAGCTTTTAAAGAACACAATAATCAAATCCAAACTAAATCACAAGCTCGCATACTCATTACTAAACTACGATTCCATAAGTAACTATTGAACATAAATTGTAAAGACCCAATGGGTCATATCAAGATAAATATTATGGTCATAAGTCCATATTAATAGCTTCCATTATAAACAAAAATAAACTCAATACACAGTAGATAAACAATCTGCATAAACCATCTTTAAACCCTCTTACGGGTCAACGACAATAATAGTAATAATAATATTATTATTCTCATTCACAGAGCTAAGGTTTAAATCATGAAACATTTCTATTAAAAACATATGCATGGCCGTAAGTCCATCGAAGGATGGCATCCTGTAGAAAAAATAACCACATAATATAACTCGCAAGAAATACCCTAAGGGTTGTTACATTTAAACATACATTAATCATTTAAAACAATACAATGGACAAACACATGGGTGGATGTAAGTCCATATTTGATGGCTTCCACTTGTTTTAAGAACCATGAATAAATTAAAATGACAGAGCTAGCGTTGTGGACGTAAGATCATCCGTGATTGCACCCACAAATTTAAAAGACAAGCAGTCTAAATTATAGACATTCTTAAACATATGAGGGAGTAGAGAAGGGTGTGAATCCCTCTATCCTTTAAAGGGAAAACCCCTTAGGGGAAGACCCAAAACATAAAAATGGAACTCTTTAACTTATATTGTGTAGAGCTGGAGTTCCTCTCCTTTCGTCCACTCAGGCTCAAGTACATGCAACAAACCACACAAGTTGTAAGCAATGGTGGATACATTCTTTTAATTAAAACATATGAATTTGAAATCAAAGTTATGGTTTCGTTTGTTTTACCTGGGAATTGTAAAATGCAGGCATGAGAGGAAGTGACCTTATCACTTCCTCTCCAACACCCCATACCTGCAAAATTTTTTTATAGTCAGAACTAATAAATGAAGGAGAACTGTAAGCGATTATCCATAAAAACTTATACTTCACCTTGGCAAGTAGCAGAGAGGGCCATGGGTCGGATCCTCTAGGGTTGCCCTTATCCCTCCTCTTCCTGCAACCATGATAGTGTGAAATTAGTAAATTCCTTTAACCAATGAGTTTACCAAACAAAATTACATAGTTAAGCTTCATAAATCTTACATGTTAGCCAGGTAGTGTGCATGGTTGAATTGATGGCGGGTCCGTTGAGGCACAACGAATGTGCTGCAGACTGTTGTGAAAGCCATGAAAGCTCGAGAAACACTTGAAAAATAAAACAGATACAATTTCATTAACAATGTGGAAAATATTCACACAGAAACCCTAAATAAATCACCATTGACAGAGCAGATCGTCGACTCTTGCCACTTACACACCAAACGACCAAATACAGTAATTAAAGGTTCAGGCAACTGAAAAATACATATTAAAAACCATTTGAAACCCATGCCATCGTGCCATACAGATGGAAGGTTAAGATTCACTCTCGAGCCAACTTGAAGGGCCTGAATGCGCTGTCAACCTGCAACTAGAACAAATCATTTAAACCTTTCAAGTCAACCAAGGTACAACATCATAACTCATCGCCAGAACAATTATGGGCCACAATCATTTCCATCAAAAACATCAATCAACGATTGAACCTTCGGTTTAAACCATCAAAATTTTCAAATTATAATCACATGACATGAGAGCCATCACATCAGGGACATACCATATATTATATTTCAAACCATGGTGTAGACGATGCCCAGATCATATTAATTTTGAATATACCAAAACCTTGTATTATAACTTAAACCATTGCATTACAAATCAATGAAGGGTTTTACACTATGGTAAATACCATACCCTTGTACGCTTTGGAATCCTTACACCATTGCATGTTAGGACTAAAGTCCTTGACCTGGGTTACCATGAGCTTAGGCTATCATAAGGCCCATGGCATTTAAACCCTTAGTAAAAACCTGATTACCTTAATGGATGGGATCAATACTTTATTATAGTCTCCCAATACTTAGGGATACTAAAGCCCTAGTAAAACTATTAAAAGGAAAGAAAGGAAACTGTAACACATCAACTTCAAGTGTAGCTGAATGATATAGATGGAGCTAGTCATTACCTCAATCGACGAAACCTAGTATAGTAAGAACAATGAAATTAATAAACTTTCATAAGCATCATTAACTTAACAAATGAATAAAACTATTTGTTAAAGAATTATAAATTATTACTAGTCAATGAATGTAATTTTTTTTTAACGAATTTTGAGGTCTGTTACATAATGTTATCAAAGCATGGTTACAACACTAGGCTTGGACCAGATCAAAACTAAAACTGTTAAAGAAACCATAAAACTAATTTTACTTTATTTTATGTTTAATTCTCTTACAAAACAGAAAGAGAGCGATAACTGTAGTTTTTGTTAGACACACTAGATACACAGAGAGGGGGGGTGAATATGTGTGTGTGCAGTTTTTATTACTTTTTCACTTTTAACAATCAACAACTAATTCATCAATGCATTATTCTACCATTTGCATAATCATTTCATAAACATCTTTCACTTCATCATTTATAAATCATAAGCATCTGAATCATGAAGTCATAACAAGAACCATAACACAAGAGAACACAACACCATATGATTTTGTAATCTTTTTGTATTTGTTTTGGAATGACTACAACCGTAAGATAAGATCAACACCTACTAATACAAAGACCACCTACTCTTCATCTAGGACCCTTCCTGGTTTTCTTAGACCCTGCTAAGAAGGGTTTGAGGTATCCTAACCTCAAAAGAAAGACAAGCTTGCTTTTACAATTATAGCTTGTTGTCTCATCATACTCATCACACACACATCATTGTCAAGTGCACTCACTACCACATCATATTTTTGTCCATGTCATAACTGTCATATTAAACATCACTATTGCTGGTCAACACTGCTCAATTGTTACTCATCCACACTGCTGCTCATAAACAATACTGCTCATCAATCTGCTCCAGAAGCCACATCAATCATCTTCTTTACTTGTCATTTCATCATCATGTTGAAAGTATCACTGTCAATTGTCATAAGGATTTCTGCTCATGTTTTCTTCAAGACACTTTTCCACATTCACTACAACTGCAACCTAGCACTAAGAGCTTCAACCTTGGATCGTTAAGCTTCTCTTCATGTCGACATTTATCAACTTGTCAATTTCAACCTTGAATGGGTATTAGCTCTAAGTACCCATATATTACATCATTATGCATACATTTCTATGTTTATCATACAAGTTGTTATACATACCATAGAACACATCAATTTAGACTGTGTTTCACTCGTAGGCTGTGTACCTACTCCATGCCAAAACGTGACTGTGTATGTATGCCTGATCTTATGGTGTCTGCAACCCTATATGTCTTCAAGATAAAAGTTTTCCTTCAAGAATGTGTAACTAACACTAATTCTGTATTGTGTTCCGGAAAAGCTTAACCCAAGTCCAAGTCAATACAGCTTAAGCACTACCTGATCCTTTTGCTTCCACACATTGCTTATGTACATCATTGTACACTTCATCACATAAAGACACTACTCAAGTAGTTCTTAAACACTGTAGTCAAGATATTTGAGCTATGTATGTCTGTTGTGGAAGACCCCGACCACTGTCACAACTTGTACAGTGCATCAACTCTAAATATGCATCAACCTTGCATTTACCTATCACCAAATCCTACTGTGCATTTTCCTTAGCTGTGCATTAACTTGTACTATGTGTCACCTCAGTCATTCATGATTGTCACCACCTTTTAAGCTTGGAATTTGGGTTGTATTGGCTGTCATACTCTTGCGTGTATGCTTCCATACATATCCAAATCATCAAAGGTCTGACCTGAGTTATCATAGGTCAAGTCTCTGCTCAAGTGTTGTAATCTCTCAGAACACATAAGGTTACCAATAATACATACTAAAACATATATATAAACAGAGACAAGAGACAAGAATAGATAGGATAGAACAGAATACTTTATAACAATGAGTTCATACAAAGCATAGAACTGAACTGAGTTCTTGTGTGGCTCAACAGCCTAATATATACAAGTTACAAATAGTTACAAAATAACTACCTGTCGGTTCGGTGAATCGACACGACTGTTAGTTAGCTGACTTAATTAACTAGCTTAGTCGGCCGACCGAATTAGTCGGTCCATCGACTTAGTCGGCTGACTAAGTCGATCTTCGTTCAGGTCGACTTATGTCGACTTGCTCCTTCTACATCTCCCCCACGAACAAAACGTTTCTTCGTCCCAAAGAAACAGGGAGGTACAAAAATTATTAGTGTTGGTCGGACCCTGCAAAAATGCTACTGAGGTGGACTGTGCAGACGAATAGTCGGTCTCCTCTGGACGCATACTTCGACTATTGCTGGTGCAGTGATGGAAAGCTGATGCTGGAAGTCTGTCCATGTCTGCAAGGCTTTCTGAATGTCGATCGTTAGAGTAGTTAGATTTGAAAGTACCGACATCTTTTCTGCCATAGGCATTTCTGCAATGTTTTCCATGTTGGGACCCAACATTTGGTTCTGTTCTTCTGCAGCATCAATGAGTCTTTTCATCTGCGGGCAGATGTTGTCGACCTTCTCTAAGTTTGGAAGGGCTTGCTAAACCCACTGATGAGCTTCTCGTTCCAGCTTCTACAGTTTGCTATTCTCCATCACAATCTGCTCGTCAATGGTCTGCCTCATTTCTGCCTACGTCGACTTACGCCCCTCCAAGGCCTGAATACCTTGTCTTGTCTGCCTGGTCTGATGATAGACTTGCCCATAATGAGTAGTCTAGTCTCTTAGTACTTCCTTAGTAACAATGGATTCCTCCATATGGTCCTGTAATACTTTGTAAGCCTCCGAAAATGCAGTGTGCTGGGTCAAGAGGAGTCGGGCAGTCTCTTCCTTTTGTTCTGCTTTAGTCTCTTGGAGATGTGTCTGTATAGTCGACACCATGCCTTCAAAAAGCCGGTATGCCCTTTACAGAGGTCAATCTATTGCGGCTTCGACCGGGCCTGGGACGACAGATTGTGCAAGAGACCTGCATTTGCTGAGAAACTCGACTTGTTCTTCCTCCTTGTCTTTGAGCTCTTTACTTTTGGTGATCGTCCTCTTCTTTGACTCTTTGGCCAAGGTTTTGAGTAGTTGGCCGACCTCTGAGTCGGTTAGCGAACTTGCATCTTTTAGGCTAATCTTCAGGCCGGTTGTTCTATGGTGTTCTTTCTTTTTCTTCTGGGTGTCTGTCTGTTGTTCGTGGGTACCTGCAGTAGTTGAAGTTGGATCTGTGGTTGGGGGAACTGAGGCCGAGGGTTTTTCTAGTTGGTTAGGAGGTATAGAAGTTGAGGGTGTTTCTTTTTGAGGAGGGCATATGGGGGACAGTGGTTTTTCTGTTTGAGGAGGTGGTAGGACCCCTTTCAGCTGTGAGGCTGATGGTGGTTTTGGATGTGAATCAGGGGGTGGCGGAGGTGGTGGAGATGATGGTGGTGGAGGTGGAGACGGAGTGGGGGAATGGTCAGGGTTCAACAGGGTGACGGGACTGCATGGTGGACTTTGGTCGGAAGAGATACCTGCTTTCAATGGTGACGTGGGTAGGTCGTTCTGTATCTCGGGAGCGACATCCTCGGTGACAGACTTACTGTGTCCTATAATGTCGCCCTCTTCATTGGACCTAATAAATGTTGTTGTTTCCTGGGCATAAACCTGTTTGTTTGCTTTGAGAGGGGCCATTGTCCTTATTTTCTATGCCGACTGGAACAGTGCAAGCAGCGTTGCAAAGAAGACTTTAAGCTCAGCGTCCTTGTCGACCCTGGCTCTGAGTGCCTCCGGAATTTCTCTTTGATATTCTTCCATGGGGCTGCCCAACTGTTCTGCCGGTGCTTGTTCTTCGACTACAAGTGTCGGAGAAGGAGGAGGGGGGGTCGACACAAGGTCGACAATGTTTTCAGGCGTCTATTGTGTTTTGGCTTTCTTGGGTCGACCTTCTGGAGATCCTGCCTTGAGATATCATTGAAACTGGGTTTCAACCGACACTTTATTGGCGCGGGCATCTTCGACAATGTCAACA
Organism: Pseudotsuga menziesii; assembly: GCA_001517045.1. Lineage (NCBI taxonomy): Eukaryota > Viridiplantae > Streptophyta > Pinopsida > Pinales > Pinaceae > Pseudotsuga > Pseudotsuga menziesii. The sequence goes on from LPNX010999503.1 coordinate 141,017, forward strand.
GCTGCGGCTGCTAGTTCTTCCTCATCGTCGGACGAGTCAAGAATAAGCTTGCGCTTATCCCTGCCTGTTTGTTGTTTTTGAGTCCTGAGTCTTTTCCTGGTGACCGCTATCTCCTTAGCCAGCTTCTGTATGGTGCTTTTGGATAGGGCATACTCAGGGTCGTCATCTTCGAGTTCACCTGTCGGTTCTGGAGTGGGTTTGACGATTGCTGGAGCCGGAGGAGTTGTATGTTGTACTGTCGGCTGTGTTTGTTCTGTTGGTTGTTGTTGTTCTATTGGTTGGGATTCGACTACCTTTGCAGTCGGAGGTTTGACAGTTAAGTGTACCCGACTAGTGGTCACGGTCGGGGTATCCTGCGACACAAATGTACTAATGTACAGATTAAGCTCGTAGTACTCCTCCTTCTCCTGGTCTGTCAGCAGTTTGATGGTAGAGAAGTCGACCTTGTTGGCAGCCTCTGGAATTGGTACCTTTGTTCCTGCCTGTCGGGTCAACTCTCTGAAAATCTGTTCAACTGTTGGGTAGTAGTCGAGGTCCTGTGCTTTGGGGTCTTGACCTCGCATGTACCATACTGATGTATGGTCAAGTGCTAACTGGATATGTGAGTCGGCAGGGAGGTTTCATCGGATGTTCTGGGGCACCCTCCACCTCGTTGTTCGAACCTTTAACTACTGGAACCAAGTCTCCAAGAAGACTTTCCCCTGTGCCAACTCATGCAGGGTGCCTTTTTGTGAGAAGGGTTTGAAGCGGTGCATTTGGAACTTGGTCGGCTCCCGGAAGACTGGACTACCTTCTGGACAAAAATGATACATGACTATCCAGATAATCAGGGAGGGGAATTTGATGATACCTCCCGTCTCCTGATAGCGTTCGCAGATGGTTTTAACCATGTCAGCCACATAGTCTCCCCATTGGTAGAATCTTTAGTTGGTGGCGATTGTGTCAACCGCCTCCAGCATCTCCAATTTAAGGTCGCTGCTTCGACCAGCCAAGGTAAGGGTGATTGCGATGATTTTAGCCACAATCTGTGGTGTCCTTGTCGCAATCTGTCCTATCATTAATCCTTTAGAGTTTTTCCCAGTCGGTGTGCCTGTAAGTTCTTGGACGAGTCCCTCCTTGATCCCAATTGGGACAGGGTCGCCTTTGTTTGATAGACCCGTAAGCGTTGAAATAACATCCCCAGTGATGTCAATCAGCTGGTCGAAGTAGAATCGGCCGTTGTGGTAACGACTGATAATAAATTTAACAGCTGCTTCCTTCGTCCCACCGAAGCTGGCCATCAATGGTGCGTTAGGGTACTGGAGAATGCTGCTTTTCCAGACTTTCTCAGTGGCCTGTGTCATTTTACTTCCTTCATATGCCCACTCTTGGATTTCTGCCCAGAGTTTCTGAAATGGACCCTCCTGGACTTTGGCATTTTTGATATGCTTCAGTCTTTGGACCAACGGTGTATCCTCTGCTTGGAGCTCTTGTGCTTTTGCCGCAGCTCGGGTGAGTTTGGGTGCCATGATGTCGGACTAGTAGGAATTTTGATAGGGTTCGTGGGTTCTGATTGATGGAGGATGCGAGGGCTCTATGTGTATGAGTTGTGGTGAATGAACCTTCGACGGTCCATTATTTATAGGCATGGGAATGGTGGAGTGTCGAACTGGTTGTATTAATGGTGGACTTGACAGTCCAACTACCATACTCGAGTGCGATTTGGTGAATCTGGTTCGGCGCTCGAGGCCATTAATGTGTGATGGGACTCTCGAGGTCGACGGTCGGTGTCGGTGATGAAAATGGTCGGCATGATTGGTCGATGAGGATGGTCGATGAAAATGATGTCGGTTGTCGAAAGGGTGAGTTGCTGTCATGCTGGTTGTTTATGAGTGTATTGTTTTGATTTTTGGGATTTTTCTAACTTTTTATAGGTGTGGCTTGACGGTTAAGGTCGTTATTCGATGATTTTTATTTTTTTTTATTTTTTTTATAGTTTCTGTACCGTTTAAGGCGGGCTCCATTGACGAGCTTCCAAAATACTAGGCCTTGCAATGTTTTTAGTCGGACTGAACCATTGGGGTGAATTTATTCGACAACATAGGGTCCCATCCATTCTGTGTGCAGTTTCTTTGGTTTTCCTTTTACACGACTATTATAGAGTAGAGCAAGGTCTCCGACCGACAAGTTTTTGTTCTTTATGTTACGGTCGTGCAGGATTTCTGCTGTTGTTTTTGGATTTCCTGGTGTTGAATAGCCATAACTCTATGTTCTTCCATCTTACTGAGTTGGAACAGTCGATCCTTTCTTGCATGTTCGACATCGACATGTAGTAGTTGAGCTACAATAGGTGCCTGCTGTCGGAAGTGTAGGGGGACGACTGCTTCTTGTCCATATACAAGTCGGAAGGGCGTTTGGTCAGTCGACCGCTTATATGCTGTCCTATATGCCCATAATACTACTGGGATTTTCTCGTCCCAGCCATCTTTGTCGGTATTGCATATTTTAGTCAATCCTTTTGTCAGTTTTTTATTAAAAGCTTCAATTGCACCATTCGACTGAGGATGGTATGCTGTACTTCATCTGTGGTCAATGTGAAATTGGTCGGTTAAGTTTCTGATGGTTTTGTTAATGAAGTGTGATCCCTGGTCGCTGATCAATGTCAGTGGACATCCAAATAAAGTAATGATGTTTTCATATATGAATTTAGTAGCTACCTCACTTGAACATGTCTCGACAGGTTCAACTTCTGCCCATTTAGTGACATATTCCACTGCAGTGATAATATATCTTGCACCTGATCGTCAGGCTAGGACAGGGAATGGTCCTATGAAGTCTATAGCCCAAATTTCAAATGTGAGGCTAGGGTTTACAGAGATTGACATCTATCACATCGACTAACAAAATTTTTACAATCTCTGTGAAGTGTCGGCCACCATAATCCAGACTGTTGGATTTTCTTGGCAGTTGTGTTGGCTTGAAAATGTCCTCCTGCAGGGCCATAGTGGGCTTCGTGCATGATTTGGTCTCGTTCATGGTCGAGTACACATCTTCTAAGGACATCGTCTAACCCCATTTTATATAGAAATCCATTGATGAGGCTGTAAGGGGCAGCCTTCATAGCTAGGATTTGCTTCTTCTTAGTGTTCAGGCCTTCCGGTGCCTGGCCTATCTCCAAGAATTGAGCAATCTCCTCCAGTTCTTTTGGTACCACTTCTATACGAAATAGGTGTGCATCCGGCAAGTTGTCATCGACTCCGGTCAGTTCCTCTCCTGTGTCGATACGGGATAGGTGGTCGGGCCCGACATTGAGCTTTCCTGGTCGGACCACTACTTCAAACTCAAATTCTTGAAAGAGAAGTAGCCATCGACAAATTCTTCCATGATGAAGGGGTTTATTAATAAGGTATTTCAACGCTTGATGGTCGGTGTAAAATATGAAGGGGTTGGATAACAGGTAATGTCGATACTTTTGAAGGGCAAAGACCATACCTAGGGCTTCCCTCTCGGTGGTCGAATAGTTCTTTTCAGCCTTATTGAGTTTTCGACTACTGTAAACTATGGGGTAATCCATTCCATCATCTCCTGGTTGTGTCAAGATTATGCCAATTGCTATTCCTGATGCATCAATATGCACATGAAATTTGGTCGACCAGTTTGGAAATTTAAGTATGGGGGCTTCGACCAATTTTCTCTTCAGTTTGTCGAAGGATATTTGGCATTCCTCTGTCCACTTAAATTCTTGATCTTCTTTTAGTAGCTCTTCCAGAGGGTAGGTCATGTCGGAGTAATGTCTGATAAAATTCCTATAATACCCTGTATGTCCCAATAACACCCGAACTTGTTTAGGGTTTATTGGAGGCTTCAAGTCGAGGATGATTTTAATCTTGGCAAAGTCAACCTTAATACCATCTTTGCAAACAACATGTCCTAGGAGTATCCCTATGGGGGTCATAAAGATACATTTCTTAATGTTTAATGAGAGTTGTATTTGTCAGCATCTTTCCAACATAAGTCGGAGCCATGTGCAGTGATCCTTTAGGGTGGAATATATAGTCCGGTCATCGAAGTAGACTGCCATAGTTTTATATATGTATTCCTGGAAAGTTTTTACAACAATTCGGGAAAAGATTGCAGGTGCATTTTTTAGTCCAAAAGGCATAACCCTATAAGCAAAAGAACCAAATTCACAGACAAATGTTGTTTTCTTCTGGTCTTCCTTTGCTATAGGTACTTGGTTATATCCTGAAAATCCATCTGTGAATGAGTAGCATTCATGGCCTGCCACTTCATTCAAGATTTCATCAGCATACGGGGTTGGGAATGGATCTGTTAGGGTGACTTTGTTAAGTTCTCTAAAGTCGACACAAATTCTCAATCTGGTCGGGTCATGTTTCTTAGGTTGGACGACCATGGGACTTGCGCATTTCGACTGGTCGATGGGGTAAATGATCCCTGCTACTAACATGTTGTCTATTTCCTTCTTAACTATCTCCTTATACTTATGAGCTAGTTTATAAGGTCGTTTCTTAACAGGTCGAACATCAGGTTTAGTATCTATTTTCATTTCTCCCATTTCCTGTACTAACCCTTTTAAGTCTTTGTAATCCCTTGCAAAGACATCCTGGAACTCTCTAAGTAAGTTTATGATTTCTATGGTTTGGTGTTTGTTCCAGTAGTCACCAATCTTAGCTATTTTTGGACGGTCGTCATTTGAAATGTCGACCTCCTTGGTTTTCACTTTTGCATCCAGCCACTCTGGTGCTTTAGCTTCATTGATTGGCTGGCTTCCCTCTTTGAACTATGAGAATGTAGCAGGAAAGTCGGCTGCAGTCATTCTGTCAAGGTCGGGTTTATCGTTGGCCTCGACTTTCAAAACTGAATGGATAGGTTTGTTAGTTTCACTATGTTCAGGGTTCCATCTAAATCTTTTGCCGATGGTGTGTTCATTTTCTAAGTGCAATCGGTTTGACTGTGGTCTGGGTGCAGTTTGTATAGAATGGCAATCATTGATCTGTCGGTCAATCTAGGAGGGTTGATTGGCAGTCGGCTGGAGAAATTGTTTGATTTGCTGTGCTGTCTCAGCCAATTTCTCGTTTTGAGGTATAAACTGGAAGTCTTTGATAAAGTTTTGTCTTAAGTCCTGCCAAAAGAAAGTTTCTCCTCTAGCTTCCTCCATCTTATACCATTTGTTAGGTAAGTCTTCTAAGGTTGAAGGAAACAAATGGGGCCAGGCTCGCTCATCTTTGTAACCAAGTATTCTCCACTCCTTTTCACAAGTCCTAATGCGGTCTTCTGGGTTTTGGCCCTGAGTAAAGACAGGGATTTGGGCTTCCTGTGTTAACTTTTTCCCTCCAAACCGTTCGACAAAGAAGGTTGAAGCAGTTGTCCAGGTCTGTAGTTTTGATTGATGGGTATCCCACCATCTAGCTGCTTGACCTGTAAATGTTTCTACTAAGCTTTGCAGTCGACCATGTTCTCCAATATTTTTAGAGACTTGTTTGACATGCATGACTGGGGATTCCCTCTCCTTATACCTAGGTAGTTGATTAGTGTTTAAGTTCGTGGGTTGTAAGGTAGGGCGTTCTCTTTGTTTCTTTTCAAATTTTTTTGGGATAATTGAGATGATGAAGCACTGTTGAGTGGGTTTTTTCTGTACTACTTGTATAGTCCAGCACCCTCTTGCTTGCGTTTCGTAATTTTCTATCTCCCAGTCATATAGTTCAGCGTCTGAATTATAGCCAATTGAGTCCGGGTTACCTAAGTAAAGCTCCCCTTGGGCGTTTGGTTCAGTATAGTAGGTATTGTTCTGGATCTGATAAAGTTGTCGGACATCGACTTCCTCATCAATCGGTTCAATCAAAGGTTGTCCTTGGGAGGGATTGATAGGTACTATGACCTTTTGGCCATTTCCTTTGAGCTTAATTCGTTCTTTGTCTAAAGAGATAGAGGCTTTCATCTTTCGACCCCAAGGTCGACCTACAAGGGCTGGGAAGGAGCTAGATCCTTCCTTTGGGTCAATAATTTCGAAATCAACCTTAGTTGATATTCCCTTGATGGTCGTGTCTACATTTTTCCAAACCCCAATAGGTTTGATGAGGCCTTGGTCGGCTAGTTTGAGGTAAATGCTTGATTCGTAGAGTCGAGGTCTTCCCATCGTTTCCCATGTAGCCCAGGTCATGATATTTACCTGAGACCTGAAGTCAAGAACCACTTGTCAGATGTGAAAACCCTCGATTTTCAGGTCGACTAGAGGGTTGACATCGTTTTTATCTTTTTGATTGAGGTTGCAAATGTTCTTAGTTTGTTTGTCGAGGTTATTACTTTTGATTTGATGCAATAAATCAATGAAGTGGGCTATCGACTCATCTGTTTGAATGAGATGGGTTAACTGCTATGTCGTGCTAAGTCGACTATGAATAATGTCTTCTTGCTGTGCAATGTTTTGAAATATGTGTGAGGCCTCTTGATAGGTGTGTTTTTGTTTTATAGGGTTTGGGTAATCATTGGTGTCTTTTATCCTGGTAACTTGTGGGTTATCAGGCCCTATTTTTGTGCCTTGACGAGTGACAATATGCAGATTTTTAGTATGTACTACATCATGCTTTGGTACACAAGACAAGACATTAACATTCTTTTTCATATTAATTTTTTCCAACATAGTAGGACAATCCTCCAAGGAGTGATCGCCTACTCCACAATGCGTACATAATTTTAGGTTAGTTCTGTCCTTGTACGGATAGTCTGTGCATCTGTGCCCCTCTTTATAGCAAATGAAGCACTGGCTGGGTCGACGAGTGCGTATGTCTCGATTCCCAATGAATCAACCTCTTCCAAACCCTTGTCGTCGATTGTCATACCGACGGTCATATCGTTGGCCATTGGTCTGTTGCCCATTCTGGTTATTTGGATTGTTTTGCTCATTGCTCTGTGCTACTGCATTTGTTTGGTAAACGGCTTGGTAGTTCTGTCTATTTTTCAGGTTGAGTTGACAGTCGGCCGTGTTGTGGCTTTTTGTCTCACAGATAGCACACCATGAAGCCTTTCCATTCTTCATGTTGTATGGACAGTCGGCTGTAGAATGGTCTCCACGCTCCTGGAAAATGTCGCAAAATGCGTTAATCTGTATGAATCAGACGTCTTGTCGGCTGTACTGCTATCGACAAGTATCTTTTGAATGTCCAGCCATGGAACAGTTGGTGCACCATATTTCTTGATTTTTCAGGGTCAACTCTTTTAAAGACTTCTGGACATTTTCTAGCTGTTCTTCCAAGCGGTGGTCTGTTGGGTATGCAGGGATATCTTCGTCCATTTCCACCTGCAGAGCTTTAGTCAGCGCATCTTCATAGTTCTTGAAGGTTTCCAGACTGATGTGTCGGTGAATCTTTTGTGATAAGCCTGCAAGAAACCATTGAATTAGCAATTGTTCATCAATAACATAATCTAATTGACTCAACAGGTCCTTCTAGCGTTTGTCATAATCGCGGACAGTTTCCCCTGGTTTTTGCTGCTTTGTCTTGATCTTTTTAGCGGCCAAGTGCTTAGCGTCTGGGGTCTTGAAAAAGGATAAGAACTGTGCTTTAATTTCTACTTTCGTTGCTCTGGGTTGCCGTTCGGAAAAGGTCATATACCAGGTCAGAGCCCTTTTTCGTAAGGCTCCTGCGAACTGAGCCATCTGTCGGTCTTCTTCCTTCACCTGGTTTGCATCCTAGATGGACTCACAGACGAACCAATGTCGTCTGGGATCTTCATCCCCCTCGTATAGAGGAATGTGGGCAGTTCCATGACCCATGTTTTAGTCGCTGTCACTGCTATCCGACAGCGGCGGAGGTGGGGGTGTGGGTGGTGGTGAAAGAGGTGGGGTTGATGATATAGTCGACCCTGCGGAGTTTTGGTCGACAGAACTTGTGGTTCCGTCGGTGGTCAGTTTTGCGTTGTACAGTGGATTGGTGTGAATTTGTATTGTCGATGTTCCACTGTCACTGTCACTCTGTGTGCGCAGGTCATCTTCTTTGAGTTCTTCTAGATTTGTATGTGGCAGGGGGGGTGCTCCTTCATGTGTCGGTAGGAGCAACTGGATACTTCGAAAGGAGGGTGGCGTTTGAAAGGTCACCCAGTTCCCTTCGACCGGTCGGCGTATGACAAGGTGTCATCCCGGGTATGGTTCATCACCTATTTGACTCCAGATAGTGATGTCACTAGCTCTCAGTCGGAGGTTGTCATCAACAATAGTCTGTATTATGGTATGTGGATTGACTGGGGATAGGGTTACTTCATCGGGAACCGTTATTTGGAGAGCTTCTTGCTGCTCTATCCACACTTCGTCATCCTTAGGGGCCGTCTCTTCCTCTACGCCTTATTCTTGTCGGTCATGACTCGACTCTGGCAGAATCTCATGACGGTCGGTCTCCCTAGGGTTTTGTTCTCTATGCAGCTCGTCGGCTCGTTCACATCTGGATTCCCTTCTCTGTTGTCGTTCGTCCCTCTCGATTCTCTTAATGTCTGACATACTTTCATACAATACTATTCTTTCGAGTCCCCTTCGGTCAATTTTTCATTACTAGTTTAACTCTAGTCGACTAGTATCCACTATGCTCCCTCTCCGACACACGACTAGCTACCCCCCCATAGCCTACCCGACGCTTTTTAGAAAGCTCGGATAATGCTGTCTATTTGTTCAGGAAGTATTCCCACTCCCTTTCAGCAATGAATTTCTCCCACTGCTTTTGTTTCTCCACCCAGTTAGTGTTGGATGGCGGTTCGTACAATGGTGGTCGAGGTTCGACGATATGGCCTGCTCCTTTCTCTATCAAGAACTTGAACAGTAGGGTCGGTAAGGAGCACATAAATTGGTCGGTGAAATCTGTGTAGAGTTTAGCTTTTACAGTTTCCACTGATGTTTGGTCTTCTAGTGCTTGCTCCTCACAGAAGTCGTCGGCGATCTTCTCACACCACTACGACAGATTTGTTCTACCCCCTCGAATAAGTTTCTCCAGCAACTGTTCTTCTTTAGTTGCGTCGGTATTTTTCATCCAGGAGTTGCTTCAGTAGTTGTGGCACGGATTCAACAAACTTCTCGTGTGTCTCGATGAAAAATATGGCTTTGGCTTCTGCAATTGTTAGTCTATTCCTACGTGCGTAATTTTGTAAGTAATTGGCAATTTTATGCTCCCACCAGTCCTTGATCTCCTGCTCTGGTATCATAGGTGAGCATATATTCTAGACATGTACTACTGGCAATGGAACCAATGTTGTAATCTCTCAGATCACATAAGGTTACCAATAATACATACTAAAACATATATATAAACAGAGACAGAATATTTTATTACAATGAGTTCATACAAAGCACAGAACTGAACTGAGTTCTTGTGTGGCTCAATAGCCTAATATATACAAGTTACAAACAGTTACAAAATAACTACCTGTCGGTTCGGTGAACCGACACGACTGTTAGTTAGCCGACTTAATTAACTAGTTTAGTCGGCCGACCGACTTAGTCGGTCCATAGACTTAGTTGGTTGACTAATTCGGTCTTCGTTCAAGTCGACTTATGTCGACTTGCTCCTTCTAAGCCCAGATTATCCTTTCATTAAGCCCAGATTATCCTTTCATGAAACCTATGATCTTTGCCACAATGCACTAATCTCATCATATGCAACTAACCCAACATCACTTATAACCTGTTGACTTCAACCTGCTGCTTGATTTACTTTGTGGTGTGTGCCTAAGGATGCATGGTCTTCTGTGACTGGAAGACCTCAAACGTTGGTTCGGATTCCTTTATATGTGCTAGAAGGTAGTCTTTGAGCAGTTCACCTTGGAGCTTGATAAACACTAGTGCACTTCCTTCAAATCCCAAGTTAATGCTGACTGTGGTACAAAGTTCTGTACATCCCAAGACCAGAGAAGATGTATCTTGTGATCACTGAAGTTTCATAAACCATTGTATGAAAGACCTTTTACTTCTGCAGTTTACACTTGTGATTTCTCTGTGGATAGGCAAGCATCATTTTCAGACTGTTTAAGTTCTGCAAATTTTTACCCTCAGTTTGCAATATTTCAGACTGTTTTGGGTCTGTAATTTTAGCCCCAGTCTGCAATATTTCAGACTATTTTAGGTCTGCAAATTTTTAGCCTCAGTCTGCAATATTTCGAACTATTTTAGGTTTGCAATTTTAGCCTCAGTCTGCAACATTTCATCTTCGTTGGATTTACCCCAAGCAAGTCCAAAAAGGCTGTTGTAAACCATGTGAAATATGTTAAAAAAGAAAGACATACACTGCTGTAAACTTAGACTGTTGCCTTACTGTAAATTCGGGACTATTTTCTTGACTGTGGAAACCCTCTGAAATTTCAACAGTGACTGCTCCTTCTCTGCTACTACCTGAATCTCAGTCAATGAATTCAGAGCTCTGTTATTCCACCAAAAATTTTTGTGTATAAATGAGTGAAATTAAGTTGTATTTATATAGACTTGCACCCCAATTTTTATGGGGCCGACATGCCCCCCCACCACAAAAAAACATTTAAATTTAATTTAAAAAAAAGCTTTTCTTTTGGTCAGCTTGCCCAAAAGATGGAGTTAACACAACTTCAAAAATCATTATCTCTTCAACCGCGAGGAACCACGTGACGTGCCACCTACCATTAGAAATGGAATGATGAGGGATATCATCCTATGATGGGATTATTTGCAAACACATGGTCCTTCACCCTTAAATTCTTCAATTTGTGTAGGACATCATATTTGACTTGAATTCATCTTGGAGATACCTTCAAGTAATTTTATGGCACCAAGGGCTACATCACCAACCAAGAGCTCTATCATGACACAAAGAAATCCTTAACAAGGCAAGGAACACCACCAAGGATTAATCAAGATTGAGGGCTAAGCAAGGATCCATGGGCATGTCCAAAGGCTCCTCCATCATACATCATATGATCATCAAATTCAAGAGAGCTTCATTCATATGTGCGTGAGGGATTCTTCAAGGATTCCATCAACATGTCAAAAGGACACTATGAGTACAACAAGAAGGGCTCCATCAAATGCTTCCCCCAAGTGGTAAGGGAATCATCAAGCATGTAGAGGCTCCAAGAGTAATGGCCACTAATTCACCAAGCATGGGTCCAAGGACTTCTTTAAAGGATTCTTCAACCACTTAAACCATACAAGAGACCTCCAAGGGCCACGATCCATCATGACATCACCTGTGGGGGTGCTAGGCCTTCTCCTAAGGTGCCATGACACCATCCAAGCATGAATGACCATAGAATGGGTCATTAGTGCTTCTCCAACTCATCTAGGGCTTCTCCATTGTCTACAAGTTCTTCAACACCATCTCTACGGTCTTCGTCATCATCACTAGGGTCTTTAGCATCATCAACAAGGTGGTGGTTCCAATATCCAGCCTTGTGGATACATGGACCTTGTCAATTAGGTACAAGGTGCTTCAAGGCACAAACCCATTTCGTAAGGGGTCCAAGGTAGTGCAAGTGGGACTTGGTGGCATTAATGACAACCTATGGGGACACTACAATTCCATGTTGGCATCAATGACAATTTCATCAACAGTTTTGTAGGAAAAACATGGCAGAAGCAGGGGTGTCTGTAGAAGAATAATTTCACCTGAAAAATCCCTTAAATAATGAAGGGGGTACTCATTACCCATTACCATCAACTAAATAAAATGACCATTAAAAATCAGTACCCATTACCCAGGATAGGCGATCTATTCGATCAATTTCGTGGGGCAACAATATTCTCTAAAAAAAACTTGAGGTCTAGATACCATCAGGTGCGGACCAAGGATGTGGACATCCTTAAAACTGCGTTTAGGACCCATTATGGTCACTACGAATTTGTCGTAATTCCTTTTGGGTTGACAAACACACCTGCTACATTCATGTGCTTAATGAATATTATTTTAAGTAACTATCTATATAAAGTTTTAGTTGTCTTCATAGATGAGATACTAATTTACTCCAAGAATTGACAAGAACATAAAGAACATTTAAAGATAATTCTGCAAGTACTAAGAGAACAACAGTTGTATGCTAAGTTCAGTAAATGTGACTGATGTTAGGATACTATTCAATACCTAGGACACGTAGTGTCCAATGATAGAATCTCTGTCGACCCCGAAAAAATTAAGGGTATCACTGAATGACCAGTTTCTAAAAATGTAATCGACATAAGATCCTTCATGGGGATAACCAGCCAGTATAGGAAGTTCATAAAATATTTTTCTAAGATACCATACCCCATAACTTCGATGCAGAAGAAAGGTAAAATTTTTGAGTGGACTAAAAAATGTATGGAAAGATTTAATAAATTAAAACATCTACTAGCTGTCGCCCCTATCCTAAATATTGCTGACCCTTTCAAAAATTTCATCGTATGTATCGATGCTTGTAAAGAAGGATTAGACGGGGTATTAATACAAGAAAATTACGTCATAGGTTATGAATCTAGAAAATTAAAGGAACATGAAAAGAATTATGCTACGCATGAATTGAAACTTGCTGCAATAATTCATGCTTTAAAAATGTGGCGAGATTACCTCATTAGAAGGAAATTTCTGCTTATGTGAGAAAACATAAGTCTAAAAATCTATTTGACAAACAAAATTTAGATGCTAGACAGACAAGATGGTTTTATTTCTTATTGAATATGATTTTGAAATCAAACACATAAAGGGAAAGGAAAAAAATGTTTCAGACGCTTTGAGTCGTCACACAAATTTATTATTTGCAAGCAGCAGTTAAGAATCTGATATGGAAAATAAGATCCTAAGTGCAGGAAATTCCGATAAGGAATACTAAATTTTAAAAGAAAGGACATTTGATAATGAATAGAATCAAATAAAAACAGATTTTATGCTAAATAGAAGGGGATTGTTGTTGATGCAAAAACAAGATGTACATACCAAATACAACATAAATAAAACTTGATGTCATGAATGAGTTACATAAACGACCATATTCAAGACATATTGGATACCAAAAGATGATCACCATGGCGATAAGAGAATTCTTTTGGCCTCACATGAAGAAAGTGGTAGCAGAGTACTTAGCTTGCTGCATAGAATGTCAGCAAGTTAAGGCACAACACTAGCATCCAGCAGGATTGTTACAACCACTACCCATTCCAGAATGGAAGTGGGAAACAATTAGTATGGATTTTATAGGAGGCCTATCGAAAAATTTCAGACATCATGATTCAATCATGATTGTAGTCAATAAATTAAGTAAAGATTCTCATTTTACTCATGTTAAATCTACATATAAGGTTGTTAATGTTCCAGATATTTTTATGAAAGAGATATTCAGGTTACATGGTGTACCAAAAGTAATAATCTCAGATAGAGACACAAAATTTATAGGTAACTTCTGGAAAGATTTGTTTAAAGGGTTAGGTACACAGTTGAATTTCAGTACCGCGTATCATCCACAAACATATGGGAAGACTGAAAGAGTAAACCAACTCTTAGAACACATGCTAAGAATGTATGTAATGGACAAACTAGGTAAGTGGGAAGACTACATACACTTAGTAGATTTTCTTACAATAATAATTTTCAAGTATCTATAGGTACGAGTCCTTTTGAAATTTTATATGGACGCAAATGTAATACCCAAATTTATTGGAGCAGTCTAGTTGATAGGTTAATGTTAGGACCTGATTTATTAAAATATATGGAGCAACCTGTGAAATAGGTGCAACAAAACTTGAAGGCTTCCCAAGGCAAAAGAAAAATTTATGCAGACCTAAAAAGAAATCCTAAAGAGTTCTAGGTGGGTGAACATGTGTACATAAAGGTAAAGCCCAAGAAAATTTATTTGAGATTGGAAAGTATTCAAAGTTGGCACCCAGGTATTGCATGCCATTTGAAATTTTGGCTAAATTAGGGTAGGTTGCATACCAATTATCCCTACCACCAACTATTAAAGTCCATAATGTTTTTCATGTTTCTATTTTGAAAAGATATATTCATGATGCTACTCATGTGATCGATTGGAATGTGATCCAGGTGGAACACGAAGGAGAGTTATAGGTGGGACCAGAGCGTATTCTCGACAGGAGAGAATTTTACTCCAGAACTGTACCATTGGACAAATCAAGGTGCAATGGAAGCACCTTAGTCTGAAAGAAGCTACTTGTGAATTGGAAAGTGATATGTGGGAGGCATATCCAGTCCTATTCCAAGATGAATAAATGGAAGAATAAAACAGAAAGTTAGTAACACCGATGTCACATACCCATGCCCCGATTATCATGCGGAATTGAAATTTTATTAAAGAACCTTTGTTCTTATTTGAATCACCGGGCATGAATATGAAAACATGCTTTGGCATTTATGCAATGATACCACACTGTCACATCCCCATGCCTCGATTATTATGCGGAACTAAAAATTTCTTAAAGAACCTTTGGTCTTCCTTGAATCACTGGGCATGGCTGTGAAAACACTCTTTGACATTCATGCTCTGATACCACGCTATCATGTCCCCTCCTGTAAGCCAGAGAGAGAGAGAGAGAGAGAGAGAGCACGACAAAAATCGACGGTCAGAACCTGTTCTGCATCTGGGAACAAAATCAACGGCTGAGAATCAACCCACAAAATCCACGGTGCGGAAATCTTGAGTTTGAGTAATTGGGGAATATGGATATTGCAATCCCTCATCCCACATGTAGAATAGATCGTTGCGGAAAGTAAATTTACAGAATTATGGATCTGCGAAGCCACATCCCGCATCCTACAAGTTGTGGAAAGGAGAATTGCGGAAAGAGATATGCAGTAACAAAATTTACCAAGGACATTTCTGCATCCCGCAATTTGTGGAAAGGAGAATTGTGGAAAGAGGTCTGTGGGGAACATAATTTTCAAAAAGGCATTCCCACATCCTGCATGTTGCCTGTGAAATGGACCATTGCAGAAGGAGATTTCTATAAAAAATTCAACCTATTAATCGAAGTATTGGACAGACTTGGCCATTCAGGCCATCACCAATCTGACAATCTAAGCCCTGTAACTTAATTTAAAAATGCATTGAAAGAAACATACACAAATGCATACAATTGCAATTATATAGCGAAAATAATTCATCCATTCAACAAATTAAACATGTTCATCATATTTCATTAAGCAATTACAAATGTAGAGATTAACACAAAGGTACTTATCTTGAAAAGAGCTTGTCCCGCAAACAACTATGTCGCTGCAATGTTCCACCCAACAATAGGCCAGTGTGCTCATCAATCTCTTAGTAGCACTGCCACCCCTGAGATGGGCATGATTTCCACAAGGAACAAGGGAACACTAGAAGACTCATACATAGCCAAGGATACAACAAAACTAAACCAAGCCAACATAGTTGGGTTTATCAGGCTACAAGGAAAATAAGCCAGAATGATGGGTTTCATAGGCTATTCAGCTAAGCCATCTCATTGATGGGTTTCATAGGATATTCAGCCAAGCCAGCTAACAGCTGGGTTTCACATACTTCCCACAGTCAAGCCAACATTCACATTAAGGACCATCCAAGCCAATAGATGGGTTTATCAGGCTACACAGCCAAGCCATCTCATTGCTGGGTTTATTAGGCTGCAAAGGAGTTGGAAAGGCTGACTGCTAAGCTAGTGAGATCACCTACAGAGTTATGGACACCTGCACCAGATATGGCATGGCTTCTAAAAAATATACACAACCAACACTAGGAAGCATCACCTTCTCTGCTACCCAGTCCCTCGGGATATGAATTCCCTTTCCAGTGTTATTTAGGGTGTGCAAAGAAGAAAACCACCCCCCTAGATTTGTCTGTGAGGTTCCTTCTCACACTAGGTTTATCAACTTAGTTCAAACCCAATTCCACTCCAACCCATTTCAGACCAAGTTAACATATGCACATACAACAAGATACAAAGTTCTTTGCTGGTCATTCACTCCATAGCACCAAAACAGATTTCTTGGGCATGCACAATGAGGAAAACAATTGAAAACATGAAGGATGAAACAAAGGAAAGTTCAGTTGCGTGAGAGCTCCACAGGAATGAACAATGGATGATAAAAAAATGTTTTCGCAGCTCGTAAAATGTGAGGGAAGATGAAACATGAATGCATGAGGGAATGAGCATACATTTTTGGGTGTTTTCTTTCCCATGAAGTCAAAACACGTTTTTCAAGAATGGGTGCTCTACCCAATTCGAATTTTTTCCAATATTCTTCCCATTCCCTTGCAATAGCTACCTCAATCAAATTATGGCAGAAATAAATGATTGGGGAAAAAGACAAGAAAAGGGTAGTTGACATTTTTGATGGGTTTTCCCCAATGGCTCAAGGTTAAACATTCCCCCTCCCTATTCCTTGTGAAATCATGCCCCCATCTCTTTAACATTGCGACACATAGTTGGTTGTGGTATTTTTATTACTTTGCATTTTACATGATGTCTCAAACATATCATGCCTGGCTAGCACATAAAACATCAGCATCGATTTTAATCCCTGATACATAAGAAACTAAGTCCATGGTGGGGCATTTTCCTTTAGCTCCACAACACGATTAAATACAATATTTACATCATATGCAATTCAATACCACATGGTCAAAACTGGGGTATTACATTCCCCTCCCCCTTCATTAGCACTATCCTCAGTGATTTACAAAATTTAACAAAATGCTACACTGGCACCACCCTCAGTGCTTTGCAAATTTGAACCAAAAAGGATGTGTCAATCACATGGAATCCTCCAATTCCCACATAGCCTCTTCAGGACCGCAATGATTCCTCTGCACCTTTATCTGTCCAATGGCATGATCTAGAACTTTTCCAAGTCCTTGCTTGCATGCATCACAAGATCTTTTGTAGTCTTGGAGAATCCTTCTCCTCAGCTTGGAACATTCCCAATGTCTTTGGAAAACATCAATACCTATGATCAATCCCCAAGCAATGAGTCAATTCCCATGTCATTATTCACAAGATTTTCCAAAATCATAGATGAATCATATGCACATGTTTATTGACATAAAATAAACAAAAAGTTGTTGAGTGAACCAAATACTCATCTGCATAAGTAGATTCTTTTGGTTCCACAGGTATCCTACTTGGATTTGTAGAACCATGGCATTCACAACCCTACCCCACCCCATACCCGAGTGTGCATTAAAGGGTAGCCAAATTTTTGCAAGCCTCGGATCACCTGAAAATACCTCTCGACCGAGGTTTGATAGCTCCATTCTTGATCCCAACACCTCTTTGGGTGCTTCAATATCAGTTCTGTTCAAGAGCCTGCACCTCCTCTAGGTTCTTACCAAGCTCAGGTGCTTCTTTTCCGAACACCACAATAGATTAATTAACATGTCACATTCATTCCTATAGGATGCAATCTATAACAAGATTTTCAAAACCATGGCTGCATAATATGCTCATGTATATTCAAATAAAACCAATAACAACAAAAGTTTGATAAGTAAACCAAATACTTATCTATATAACATCTCTCAACCGAGATCTAGTCAACCCCACTTCAGAGCCTAACACCTCCTTGGGTGTTCAATGTCAACTCTAGTTTACGGGCCTAGCACCTCTTCTAGTGCTCACCAATGCTGAGGCACTTCCTTTCCAAAAACCATAACATAAAATATTAATTCACATGTTAGATTCATTTCCCGTAGGATTTATTTCTTACAATATTTCCAAAATCTTAACTGAATCATTATGAACATGCGTAATTACAGAAAATCAACCAGGATTTGCCAAGTAATCCGATACTTATCTGTATAGCATCTCTCAACCGAGATCTGGTCAATGCCACTTCAGAGCCTAACACCTCCTTGAGTGCTCAATAATAGCTATAGCTTAAGGGCGCATCACCTCCTCCAAGTGCTTACCAATGATCAGGCACTTCCTTTCTAGACATCATAATACCTAGGGGTTATTCTCTTCATGGAGCCCCCACTCTCGTGAAATTCCCCTTACGGCGTGAATGTGTGCGGAAAGAAGTATAACCAGATGTCTTACACCCTGGGCGTCCCCAGTGATGCATACTGGTACCTAGATGGTAGGGGGTAAGAAGCTATGTACCCAAGTACATCCTTCCAGAGGAGCCATGTACTCTTTGTACATGTTTTCATCATCTCACCTGCGTTACATATAGACATACAATTTACATCAGATGTCATTATAAAATTTCAATCATAGGTTTCCAAATCGATTCCATACACATCCCTTTGAGAAGCTATGTACACCTTGTACATCCCTCCGAGGAACCATGTACACCCAGTATATATTTTCATCATCTCACCTGGGTTACATACAAGCATGCAGTTTATATGAGATGTCATCATAAAAATAATTGCAATCATAGGTTTTCAGACCTATTCCAAGACATTCCTCTGAGAATCTATGTACACCCAGTACACCCTTCCTAGGAACCATGTACACCTAGTACATCCTTATTTATGTATCCCAAACAAATCCTTCTGCGAAGCTAAGTACTCTAGGGGCATACTTCCATCATCTCACTTGCGTTACATGCAAGTATGCAGTTCACATGAGATTTCATCATAAAATTTTATTCATAGATTTTCAAATATATTTCATGCATACATGTTTTCCCAAATATCAAACGATTAATAACATTGATATTCAAATAAAAATATGAGTTCACAATTCTACTTCTTATAGCAAATCATATTTTTGCAACCATGAGGCCATCCTCATGTTGTTTGGATTTTGCAAGTGGGGAGTACTCATCCCTTACTTATGCATGCTGCTCAAAACCTAGACATCCACAATCAACATGTCTTCCCGACACAATTTTTAATCAGACAAACAATCACAATTAGTCAACAGTAAACTTCAGTCATCAAGCAATGCAAGACAAGCATATCCATGGTTAGCATGATTCAAAACCATCACATGAGATCACAGTCTCCCATAATTAGCAGAAAAACTTGCAATCTAAAGTTTCAGAACCTGTTCTTAGTCATGAGATCCTTCTCATGGCACATGACAGCTTCCTGCCATGGTTTTCCTTGGGCACAACCATGCTACTCCGCTCAGTTCATTCTACCTGAGTCTTCAAGTAGTCCTTGTATGTATGCCCATACACACAAGTGCCATTCCCTCATGGAACTGTAAATTCACATGCAGGCTTCCTTAGCCTATACATAGGCTCCACTTTTACCTTCAAAATCTTCTTTAGTGAGCTTCCTGCAATACCCTACAAGTCCACAAAATATCTTACATTTGTTAACTTTCTTGAAGTAGGTAAACTCATCATGGCCTCAATTCCAAATATTCCTCTATCTGCAATAATGTGACCCAAATGATGAATTCTATCTTCATAGAAGCCATAGTTGCTCACCCTGCATACATCTTATGCTGCCTGAGCAATTCAAAGTCAGCCTCAAATGTTCAACATGTTCTTCCTCATTCTTAAAATAAGTAAAAATTCCATCAAGGAAAACAAGAGAAAACCTATCTAGATACTTACTGAATAAATTATTCATGAGGCACATGAATGTAGCTGGTGCATTGGTACCACTACAACTTATAAGAACCATACCCTTCTCTGAAGGTTTTATTATGAACATCTTCATCCAGGACTCTTACCTGATGGTCACCAAACCCCAAGTCAATCTTGGAAAATACCTTTGACCCCCTCACTTGATCAAAGAGGTCATTGATCATGGGAAAATGATACTTGTTCTTCAAAGAGACTTTATTCAGCTATCTGTGATCAATACACAACCAGAGTATATCATCTTTCTCCTTCTCAAACCAAACTGGTGCTCCCCACGGGGACACACTTGGCCTGGTATAGATATTTCCCACCACTCTTGTAGATGCATATTCAGATTTAGCATTTCTGGTGTACTCACCCTGTAGGGTGTCTTGGAAACTAGTGCTTTACCTGGCACAAGTTCAATCGTGGGATCAATGCCCCTCTTTGGAGGAAACCTTGGAACTTCATCAGGAAAACATCCCTGAATTCCTACAACACAGGAAGGTCCCCAACCTAGGAGCTTCATTCTCTGTTGCCTCTAAAACATGAGTTGCATACAATTTGCAACCTTCCCCATGGAACTTCTTTAGTTGCATTGTTGAAGACTTCCTTCCAGAGATCACTTCTGGAATGCCTTTCACGACCTTTAAGTTGCTTCTTCATCCAAGCACTTTAGAGGTCTTGTTGTAACAATCAAGCCTTCTTCTCTATGCTTCCAACCAATCTATTCCAATGAGTATATCATAGGATCCAAATGACAGAACATTCCTATCTGCCTAAGTGACTAACCCATCCATTACCAATGGACATTTATTACCACCTTACTGACTTTTCTCCTGGTTCTAGTGGCTATTTGGACTAACCAGGATCCTCTATGCTTTGACTTTTTTAAAGTGCACATCTCAACAAGTCCAGGGGTGATATAGCTATGAGAAGATCCAGGGTCAATCAAATAGAAACAGTCTTCTCAGCAATACTATTATCAAAGCATGCAAGTGTCTTCCCCTGCTTCTTCATTTACCCATGGGGAAACCTTACAAGGTTCATTCAAATGTTATTCCCCCAGATATACACAATTCATCAATGTTAAAAAAATGAATTTATTATCTCCCAATGAATTTCTCAACAACACATTCTTCTGCTGGTCTGAACTCTCCCAAGATTTCACGAGGCGTTCAACTAGTCCTTCTTCTGTACCATCTTTTCTAAGATGATGTCATGTTCTAATTCACAACAGTGAACATATTCCCTTGTCAATGGTCCAATTCTTTCTTTTCTCAAAGCATCCATCCTATGCTTCACAACCTGCATAGATACACCATATGGATGCCCTTCTAGACAAATTGAATATGGCTACCCCAGCCTTCAAATTTCCAGAGTAGTCTTGGAATTGGGAATATTTTCTCATCCCAAGAAGCCAAGCTTCAACTTCTTGACCATTCTTTATCTCACCATTGAAGGTAGGAGGCCTTTCCTTCTTAAACTCATCACGTGAATGGTTTTGGTAGCACCTCTTTCTCTTATTCTCATGAGAAGAAGAACTCGAACAGCTAGTGGATCCTTCAGAGTCAGATGACCCACTAGGAGATCTCTTTCTTCTTCTAGCAGTGCTCTTACTACCTTCTGATCTTACTGTCCAGTCCCCAGAGTTCATTCGTCTCTGAATGCATGTCAAACTTTGTAGCATGGCTGCATTCAACTGATTTTGCTCCTCCTGAGCCTTAACCAATCTTTCATTATTTTCCCTATAACTTTGCATCTCCACCCTTAGGATTCTCATGGTGGATACAAAATATGGAGGAGTATCTTGAAACCTCCTCCCATTAGACTTTGTCTCAGCATTTACAACTCAGACATTTCCCCCATAGCATCTTCCTCGTGCTCATAGGGATCCTGTGCATCATTCATGTCGTAGGTTCTCATGGCTGAGCCAACAACCCACTTTTCCAATATGCACTATGACTCTGCAAAATATTTTAACAAAATCATTTATTAGTTGAATAGCAATTTTAGAAGTAAAAACCATTTACGTACTGTCACCTGGCCCATCCAAGCCTAATGCTATATCCAATAGCTCTGTTATCTGCTCATTCTGGCCCATTTAGGCTCAGTGCTGCAACATGAGCTTTGATACGACACTGTCATGTACCCATGCCTCGATTATCATGCAGAATTGAAAATTTCTTAAAGAACCTTTGTTCTTCTTTGAATCATCGAGAACGGCTATGAAAACACTCTTCTACATTCATGCTATGATACCACGCTATCATGTCCCCTCTCGCTCGCCAGAGAGAGAGAGAGAGCACAACAAAAATCGACGGTCACAACCCGTTCCACATCTGGGAATATAATCAATGGCTCAGAATCAACCCGCAAAATCCACAGTGCGGAAATCTTGATTTTGCAGAATCAGGGAATATGGAAATTGCAATCCTGCATCCCGCATCCCGCATCCTGCATTCCACATCCTCCATCTTGCATTCCTCATCCTGTATGCGGAATAGACTGTTGTGGAAAGGAAAGTTGTGGGAATAGAGATCTGCGAAGCTGTATCCCACAAGTTGCGGAAAGGAGAATTATGAAAAGAGATCTGCGGGGAACCGAATTTACCAAGGACATTTCCGCATCCTGCATCCCACAAGTTGCGGAAAGGAGAATTGTGGAAAGAGGTTTGTGGGGAATAGAATTTGCAGAAAGACGTTCCCACATCCCGCATCCTGCCTAAGGAATGGACCATTGTGGAAGGATATTTCTGTCGGGAATTCAACCTGTTAATCAAAGTCTTGGATAGACTTGGCCATTCAGGCCATCACCAATACAAAAATCTAATCCCTGTAACTTAATTTAAAAATGCATTGAAAGAAACATACATAGATTCATACAATTGCAGTTATACAGTGGAAACAATTAATCCATTCAACACATTAAACATGTTCATCATATTTCATCCAGCAATTACAAATGTAGAGATTAACACAGAGATACTTATCTTGAAAAGAGGTTGTCCCGCAACCATCTATGTCACTGCAACGTTCCACCTAACCATAGGCCAGTGCGCTCATCAATCTATCAGCAACAATGCCACCCCTGAGATAGGCATGATTTCCACAAGGAATAAGGGAACACTAGTAGACTCATACATAGCCAAGGATACAACAAAACTTAGCCAAGACAACATAGTTGGTTTTATCAGGATGCAAGGAAAATAATCCATACTGACGGGTTTCACAGGCTATTCAGTCAAGCCATCTCACTGTTGGGTTTCATAGGCTATTCAGCCAAGCCAGCTAATAGTTGGGTTTCACAGACTATCCACAGTCAAGCCAACATTCACATTAGGGACCAACCAAGCCAATAGATGGGTTTATCAGGATACACAACCAAGCCATCTCACTGCTGGGTATATCAGGCTGCAAAGGAGTTGGAAAGGATGACTGCTAATCTAGTGAGCTCACCTACAGATCTATGGACACCTGTACCAGATATGTCCTGGATTCTAAAACATCTGCACAACCAACATCAGGAAGCATCCCCTTCTCTGCTACCCAGTCCCTCGGGTTATGCCTTCCCTTTCTAGTGCTATTCATGGTGTGCAAAGAAGAAAACCAACCCCCTAGATTTTTCTATGAGGTTCCTTCTCACACTAGGTTTATCAAGCTAGTTCAGAACCAATTCTACTCCAACCCCATTCAGACCAAGGAAATATATGCATATACAACAAGATACAAAGTTCTTTGCTGGTCATTCACTGCATAGCACCAAAATAGACATTAGAGGAAATTTCAACTCAAAATGGGCCTTTTAACTTTTATTCAAATTCCATGTCATCATGTGTTAGCCAATGAAATTGCTTTAAATTTGAAATACCGTATAGGTCTTAAACACCTTTTTAATATAAATTTGGGGATAGGTATCATAAAAAAAACTACTTTTTTTGTTTGTATTTTTGACATATCTCCCTGTGTTTTTACTCAAATTTCGATTGGGAGAGCTCATTAGATGCGGAATTAAATTCTGCATCCAATGAGTACCCACTTGACATACTTTTGATGGACCCCTCTACCCCAAAAACAAGAAATACCTGAAAAAACAAAATGATGATGTCATCATTTCATTTTTTCAGGTATTTCTTGTTTTTGGGGTAGCGGGGTCCATCAAAAGTATGCCGAGTGGGTACTCGTTGGATGCGGAATTTAATTCCACATCCAACGAGCTCTCCCGATCGAAATTTGAGTAAAAACACAGGGAGATATGTCAAAAATATAAACAAAAAAGTAGTTTTTTTCATTTCTTCCTCAAAAATTAATAAATATTATTTTATTATTTTAACTATTATTTTATTAGTTCATTTTAGGAGGCCCATTTTGAGTTAAAATTTCCTCTAATGTTTCCTGGGCATGCATAATGAGGAAAACAATTGAAAATGCGAAGGATGAAACACAAGAAAGTTCAGCTGCTTGAGAGCTCCACGAGAATGAAGGATGGATGATCAAAATGTTTTTGCAGCTCACAAAACATGAGGGAAGATGAAACGTGAATGCACAAGGGAATGAGCATACGTTTTTGGGTGTTTTCTTGCCCATGAAGTCAAAACACGTTTTTCAAGAATGGGTGCTCTGCCCAATTCAAATTTTTTCCCATACTCTTCCCATTCCCTTGCAATAACTACCTCAACCAAATTCTGGTAGAAATAAATGATTGGGGAAAAAGACAAGAAAAGGGTAGTTGACAGTTTTGATGGGTTTTCCCCAAAGGATCAAGGTTAAACATTCCCCCTCCCCATTCCTTGTGAAATCATGCCCCCATCTATTTAACATTGCGGCGCATAGCTGGTTGTGGTATTTCTATTAATTTTCATTTTACATGTTGTCTCAAACATATCATGCCTGGCTAGCACATAAACCATCGACATTGATTTTAATTGTCGACACATAGGACACTAAGTCCATGGTGGGGCATTTTCCTTTAGCTCCACACCACGATTAAATACAATATTTACATTATATGAAATTCAATACCACGGGGTCAAAATTGGGGTGTTACAACCAAGGACGGTGTTATCCTCTAAGAGGAGGTGTATGTAATGCACTTCAAAATAATATATATTTTTTTATTTTTGCTGAAAGTACCTTATTTATTATTTTAATTATTTTTAACAAAAAGTCAAAAATAAATCATTTGTAATGAATTAGTTTTTATTAATAAAATATACTGAAGGGGACAGAATTGGAATAGTTGTTGAAGAGTGTTTCTTGACCCATAAGAGGGAAGGACAAGTGACTGAAGCTACTACGTGAGAACTCAATATGCAGGAGACATCATCCCCAAAAATCAAGTCACAACTCCTAGTTGAGTTCTAAAGAGTAGGAGACTCATAAATGACCAAGTTCTAGGAAAAACACTATATAATAGTATGTCCATAAGCAAGTAGGGGGCTAGCATTGGACGAGGATTGAATATGATAATGCAAGATATGTCGCATTAAGATGATTTTTCTCTTGTAGTTCAACGAACAAGTTCGTGGTTTGGAGAAAGTAACTTGGCTGCTCGGGGAGTTGGTTGGGAGGAATGGATTTTCCACTTCTATTTTCCCAACAGTGGTGTCGGGTTCTTATTATATGTTTTAAATTTACAATAGGTTTTTTCATTCTAGTTCTAGAATTTCTATTATAATCATAAGTATAAAGGATTTATTTAAATCTTATTGCACATGCACCTAATATGCATCGATTTAGATCTAGTTTAATTATCATTTCTAAATCTTTTATGTTTTGGTTATATCTACAAATGTTAAATGGAATTTAGGAAAGTTCTTAGATGAGGCATCCATACCTGAGTTAGGGATTTTCTTAATGATTTATATACTGGAAATCAAATTCCTTACTTAAACAGGCATTTTATCAATTTATATCTATTCCCTTCCTCTGCTGTAGATTTAGTTTTAATGTATTTCTATAATATTTTCAGTTCCATTAATTTTCTAAGTTTGAAATGATAATCTTGTTATCATGTTAGATTTATTTTATGTATATTAGTATATATCTAGATAAACCACGATTTGGGCATATTGAGAAATAATCTCTTCTTAGTTATTAAAATTACATATTATAATCAAGATTAAATGTTTATGAACTATTAGTTTGAATTATTATCTACAGATGAAGAGTCCTACATACTTAGTACATATCTTACAAACAAACAAATACAATACAAATATAATCACCTACAAAACAAATTTATTTAATATGTAAACAAATCCTTTACGGATATCCTTAAATAGTCTAAACCAAATTCGAAGATCCATAAAGTAAACAGTCATAACCATATCAAAGATCCATAAAGTAAACAACCATAACCAGATTGTATAAATCTACAAATCAAACAAGTCATAGACACAAGTGTGTCTTTCCAAATACCGGTAATAAGTCCATTCGATTTTCGTTGAGCTTTTAAAGAACATAGTAATCAAATCCAAACTAAATCGCAAGCTCACATACTCATTATTAAACTATGATTCCATAAGTAACTACTGTAGATAAATCGTAAAGACCCAATGGGTTGTATAAGGCTAAAGATTATGGTCATGAGTCCATATTAATGGCTTCCATTATAAACAAAAAGAAACTAAATTCATAGTAGATAAACAATCTCCATAAACCATCTTTAAACCCTCTTACGTGTCAACGTCAATAATAGTAATACTAATATTATTATTCTCATTCACAGAGCTAAGATATAAAAAATGAAATGTTTCTATTAAAAACATATGTAGGGCCATACGTCCATTGAAGGATAGTATCCTATAGACAAAATAACCACAAAATATAATTCACAACAAAGACCCTAAGGGTTGTTACATTTAAACATACAATAACCATTTAAAACAATACAATGGGAGAATACAGGGGTGGCTATAAGTCCATCTTTGATGGATTCCACTTGTTTTAAAAACCACAAATAAATTAAAATGACAGAGCCAACGTTGTGGAGATAAATTCAAGCTATGGCACCCACAACTCTAAAAGTCAAGCAATCTAAAATTATAAATAGGATTCAACTTATGCGGGAGCAGAGAAGGTTGCAAATACCTCTATCCTTTAAAGGATAAACCCCAAAATTGAAGACCCAAAACAAGAAAATTAAACACTTTAACTTATCTTGTGCAGAGCTGGAGTTCCTCTCCTCTCGACCCCTTAAACTCAGGTTCAAGTACCTACAACAAACCACACAAGTTGTAAGAAATGGTGGATACATTCATTTAATTAAAACGTATGAATTTAAAAGCAGAGTTAGGGTTTTGTTTATTTTACCTAGGAGTTGTAAAACACAGCCCTTGGAGGAGATGACCCTCATGTCGCTTCCTCTCTAGTGCCCCCTACTTGCACAAAGTTTAAGTTACAGTCACAACTAACAAATGAAGGAAAATTGTAAGCAATTATCCATAAAACCTTATACTTTACCTTAGCAATTTGTAGTGAGTGCCAAGGGTTGAATCCTCCAAGGTTACCCTTATCCCTCCTCTTCTTGCAACCACGATAATGTGAAATCAGTCAATGAATTTAACCAACGAGTATAGCAAACAAAATTATAGAGTTAAGCTTCAGAAGTCTTACATGTTATCCAAACAACGTGCATGGTTGAATTGATGGTGAGTTCGTTGAGGCGCAAATGGCGTGCTCCAGATTGCCATGAAATCCATGGAAGATCGGGAAACCCTTGGAAAAGAAAACAAACACAATGCCATTAAAAATGTGGGAAATATTCACACCGAAACCCTAAGGAAATCGCCATTGACAGAGCAGAGCTTTGAATCTTGCCACTTACACACCAAACCACCAAATACATTAATGAAAGGTTTAGACAACTGAAAAATACATATTAAAAACCCTTTGAAACCCATGCCATTGTTCCATACTGATAGAGGGATGAGATTCACTCTCGAGCTAGATTGAAGGGCCTGGTTGCGTTGTCAACTCACAACCAGGACAAATCATTTAAAACTTTCAAGCCAACCAAGGTACAAAATCATAAATCACAACAGGACAATTATGGGCCACAATCATTACCATTGAAATCATCAATCAATGATCAAACCTTGGGTTTAAACCATCAAAATTTTCAAACTATAATCACATAACACGTGAGCCATCACATTGGGGACAAACCATATATTATATTGCAAACCATGGCATAGATTATGCCTAAATCATATTAATTTTGAATATGCCAAAACCTTGTATTATAACTTAAACCATTGCATTACAAATCAATGAAGGGTTCCACACTATCGTAAAGACCATACCCTTGTATGCTTTGGAAACCTTACAATGATCGCGCATTAGGAATTAAGTCCTTGACCTGGGTTACCATGATCTTAGGATATGGTAAAGGCCATGGCCTTTAAAACCTTAATAAAAGCCTTATTACCTTAATGGATGGGATCAATACCTTATCATAGTCTCCCAATCCTTAGGGCTACTAAAGCCCTAGTAAAATTGTTAAAATGAAAGGAAGGAAACTGTAACACATAACCTTCAGGTGTAGCTAAACGCTAAGGACAGAGATGGTCATTACCTCAGCCAATGAAACCTAGCATAGTAAGCACAATGAGATTAATAAACTTGCATAAGCATCATTAACTTAACAAATGAGCAAAACTGTTTGTTAAAGAATTATAAATAACTACTAGTCAATGCATGTATTTTTTTTCTTTTATGAATTTTGAGGTCTGTTACACATGAGATAAAGCACTTATCTTATTAATGTGCAACTCGCATCTCCTAGACCATGTTCCACCTAGTCTTTGGCACTTCCAAGACATATATTACTTTAACAGACCACTCCCAAGCTGAGGCCATAACTCCACAATAGAGGTGCACTCAAGAATAGATCAAGTATCAGTTTGAGAAGCCAAAACTCAATTCCTCACCACATACTTCTTCATCCACCCCATTATTAGGTGCAATGGTAATCTAGACCCCCTAGGCCCTTAGGATATTGCGATTCATCATCAGGATTTATCTATAGGTCTAGGATAGATCCAAGCAGTGGACACAGAGGAACTACATCAACGTTTTTCAGTGTTACTGCAAACACCATACAAGATCATAGTGGTTTAAGCACAAAGTTCATTCACATAGTAGAGAATACATGGTTTCCCAAGCTCACAAGCTTACAAATCTCTCACCATCAAAGATATGAACAACCATAATCAACAACCATTCCAAAAGAACCATTAAGAACCCTTAGCCAAGGATGTCAAACTTTGATTTATAGACCAAAGAAGGTAATTCTAACTCAATGGGGTCATACCAATCCAAGGTAAGTCAACTTGAGTCAATCCCAGGCTAGTAACTCAACCACAAGAGGTTAACTCTAATCCATCCCAAGTAATTCAAATTTCAGGGAGAGTGACTCCAAGCCACTCCACCCAACTCAAATTCATGTGTGCACACACCATCCATGAAAATGAATCAAAATTAGTGAAGTGATGTGTCACACAAGCCAAGGCATCTTCCGAAAATAGAAAAGGGAGGTTACACAAGGAGTTACTCAAGGATTTACATAAGGAGTTACACAAGTATTTACACAATAAGTTACATAAGAATTTACACAATTTTGACGTGTCTATGCTAGAAATAACTAGCCAGGGCACACTTGTGCAAATGGGAGTTACAAAACCAAGTGTAGTCACCAAAAAAAAGTTACAAAACCACCAAAGGGGTGTTGATGTATTTGTAACTTCGGAATGTATTCACTTGTATATTTCTTATTTTATTTCATTATACCCCAATGGAGATGTTTGTTCCTCCGATTGGGAGAGTCATTAATATAATAAAGTCATGTAAAGTCATTGAGGTTAACCCTCCATTGTAAGTCGGGGAAATAGTCCCCACAATTGAGTTGTATTAGGATTATTAGACTCTCCTAGTGAGGTTGGCCCCATAGAGTAATTTTCAAGTGGAAAAAAGTATAAATAGAGAATGAGACTCTCTATTTCGAACATACACTCACCAAACAATTGCGCATGAGTGAGAGAGGAGGAGCTTGCACAAGTGTGAGAGAGAACAATTGTCAGAGATCATCTTTGAATCTTTGGGATTTACTTTTTCTATTGGTGCTCATTCTATCTCTGAGGAAGTTGCGGGGTTTTCTCCTTTATGGTTTCCCCAAGGAAATTTCTTTGTGTCTCTTGTCTATTACCAGAGCAAACCAGCATGAGTACAAGAGGCTATCCAAGGTGCATAGAGATATGGCGCTCCAGAAAAAATGCACAGAGAAAGGAAGAGAACTAGGTCCTACTCCAGTTATGTAGCACTACTATGTGACATCATTGATAAAGAACGATCCGACAATGAAGAAGCAACAGAAAATAAAGAATGGAAGGATGCTATGATCGAGAAGTATTAGTCGATCATGAATAATGATGTCTGGGATGTGGTTCCAAGACTAGAAGGGAAGTATGTAGTGAATTCCAAGTGGATCTATAAGATCAAGTATGTTGCATATGGAAGCATAGAGAAATATAAAGCGAGATTTGTGGCAGGTGGCTTCTCCTAGAATGAAGGGATAGATTATGAAGAAACTTTTGCACCTATATCCAGATACACTTCCATCAGATTAGTACTTGCTTTGGCTGTGGTGATGAAATGGAAGATACACCAGATGGATGTCAAGATTGCATTCTTGAATGATGTAGTGCAATAGGAAGTGTATGTGGAGCAACCACTCAGATTTGAAGCACATGATAGAGAGACTCATGTGTGCAAATTGAAGAAGGCCCTGCACGGTTTGAAACAGGAATGCAGGACGTGGTACAACAGGATTGACAACTTCCTGAATAGAGAGTAAAGCAGATTCCAACCTTTACTACAAGGTTGAGGAAGGGAACCTAGTGATACTCCCACTGTATGTGACAAGTGAGGATGGGTTGATTGCTGACACAAAGAGGAAGCTTGCTTCCAAGTTCGAGATGAAGGACTTGGGTATGATGCACTACTTTCTAGGAATGGAGGTGTGGCAGAATACAGATGGAATCTCCCTTGGAAAAGGGAAGTATGCAGTGGAGATCCTGAAGAGGTTTGGGATGATGGATTGCAATGCCATGGTCACACCTATTGCATCGAACTTGAAGCTATTGAGTGATGCTTCGTCAGAGTTAGTTGATTCCACGATGTATCATCAGATGATTGGGTCCTTGATGTACCTGATGAATACGAGACCATATATTTTCTTTGGTGTGAACACATTGAGCCAGCTCCTAATGGATCCGAGACATGTTCACCTGATTGCTGCAAAGCATATTCTGAGGTACCTAAAGGGTACAGTTGATTATGGGCTCAAGTGTGAGGCGAATCAGAAAATTAACCTAGAGGGTTATGTGGATTCAGATTGGGAAGAAAGTTCCATTGATAGGAAGAGTGCTTCAAGGTGCTGCTTCAGTATGGGATCATGTGTGATCTCTTGGTTTAGAAAGAAGTATTCCCACGTGGCATTGAGTACAGCCGAATGAGAGTATGTCACAACTTGTTCAACTAATTGTGAGCAAGTGTGGCTGAGGAAGCTACTATCTAACCTGTTTGATCTCTAGTTGAATGCTACGTGTATATATCGTGACAACTAGAGTTGTGTGAAGTTGTCGGAGAATCCAGTGTTCCATGACGAGTCGAAGCACATCGAGATCAAGTATTACTATATCAGGACAGAGAGGAGCAGTGAAGCTCCAGTATGTTGTGACGAATGAGCAAATAGCTGATGTGTTGACCAAGCCATTAGCCAGGGTAAAGTTTGAGTACTTTAGAGAGAAGCTTGGTGTTCATCAGATCAAGGTTCCCTCCAAAGGGAAGTGACGTGTCCGGAAGATGCAGTTCCTTTCTAACATGGTGGCAGGTTGGTCCTCCCATGGTCAGATGTAAGTGCAGATCCTTTCATTGGATGGTAGTAGGCATGTCCTACCATGCCGATGGATGTAAGTGCAGACCCTTTTCGACATGGTGGTAGGATGGGCCTCCCATGGTCAGATGTAAGTGTTGAGCCTTCTAACATGGTGGCAAGGTAGGCCTCCCATGGTCAGATGTAAGTGTTGGGATTTTCTGACATGGTGGCAGGCTGGGCCTCCCATGGTCAGATGTAAGTGCTAGGCATTTTTGACATGGTGGCAGGATGGGCCTCCCATGGTCAGATGTAATTCCTAGGCCTTTCTGACATGGTGGCAGGTTGGGCCTTCCATGGTCAGATGTAAGTGCTGGGCCTTTCTGACACGGTGGCAGGCCGGGCCTTCCATGCTCAGATGTAAGTGCTGGGCCTTTCTGACATGGTGGCATGGGCCTTTTAGATGTAAGTGCTGAGACCTACATCTAGTATGAAAAAGGGTTGGCTCTGTAGAACTTCCTATGACGAGTAGAATTAAGAGATAGCACCATTTTCTTGAGATAGCGGGAGTAGTGTTAATGATGATCCAACTTTGATGATGATCAAGTAATGAAGACTTATGCTAATGAACTGTGTTAAGAGAATACCTTCCTAGTTAAGAGGGAGTGTTGGTGTATTTGTAACTTTGAAATGTATTCACTTGTATATTTCTTATTGTATTTCATTATACCCCGACGGAGATGTTTGTTTCTTTGATCGGGAGAGTCATTAATATAATAAATTCATGTAAATTCATTGAGTTTAACCCTCCATTGTAAGTTGGGGAAATAATCCCCACAATTGAGTTGTATTAGGGTTATTAGACTCTCCTAGTGAGGTCGGCCTTGTAGAGTAATTGTCAAGTGGAAAACAAGTATAGATAGAGAGTGAGACTCTCTATTTGAAACATACACTCACTAAACAATAGCGCATGAGTGAGAGAGGAGGAGCTCGCACAAGTGAGAGAGAGAAAAACTGTCAGAGATCATCTTTGTATCTTTGGGTTTTACTTTTTCTATTGGTGCTCATTCTATCTCTGAGGAAGTTGCAGTGTTTTCTCCTTTATGGTTTCCCTGAGAAAAATTCTTTGTGACTCTTGTCTCTTGTGATTATTGCTCTGCATGTTATTCTCTTAGATAAGATCCTAGATCATATTGATTAAATGAAAAAATTCTAACAAGGGGCTCAAATGACAAGTGGCTTCCACCCAAACTTCAAGGAGGGTGCACTAACTCATGAATTAAGCTCAATAATACTAACACAGGATAAAATAATCAAAAGTTGGGTATTCTGTACAATGTTTGGGTGATCATCAACTAATAAAGCCACCAAGGCATAAATATGGAGCAAGATCAACCAAACAAGTTCTAAAGTGCAAGGAATGTCCCAACTTCCCCTCACATTGTGGATCTAGTCGTACCCTACTCTTTTAGTGGTCATCGATCTACCAATTGTTTCCATTAATTAATTATTTACAAAATAATAATAATGTCTCTAGGTCCTTAAAGACCCTTGTTCCAACACCTTATTTTTCAAAGCCTAAAAAAGTTTAACTTTAAATTATAACATTTAAAACCATATTGTACAAAAACTGTTTACAATAAGATCCTTCTTACACTGTAAACAAATAAAAACATGATCTCAATTCTCAAACATTCTTAATTTACTACATTAAACAAAATACCAAAGTCTCATGAAAGTCATAATCTTGAAAAGATGGCATTAACATGTCGAACACCCTATGCCACACTAATGAACAAATACAAATTAAGTATGTATCGCCCTTAACACACTATTACAATACTTCAAGGATGTGATCCTTGTTTCAAATGGATATATGCAAGCTTATTAAATGTTGTACACCACATTATATATATATATATATATATATATATATAAGTATTTAATTTTGGATCAAAAATAAGTTCATAAATAAACAAATTGATATTTTTGAGACTCTTAAAACTTTCTTAATATTTTCTAATTAATTTTTTGATAAATCAAATAAGATAAACTTCTAACAAATTTCTATAATAATTGAATAAAAGAATACACTAAAAAATATGTTAATTTATTTCCTATAAATTTTAAATGAAACAATTCATTCAAATATATATATCATTTTTTTTACAACTAGAAGCCTGCATGTGGGTTAATTGTTAAACTTCGAGATCAGCGTTAATATTGAAAGTGAGAAAGTAGAATTGTCACAAGGCCTAGGCCACGCTAGTCTTAATATTAGAAGTGAGAAAGTAGAAATATCACCATGGTCACACTAGGTTTTAAAAGATGACATTATCTCAAAGATCTTAAAAGATAGCAACCCCTAAAACCATATAATACTACAATCCTTTCAAAGAAAATAAAACCTAATATATATAAAGTTTATGATGCTTAATTTCCAAGCATTTAGTTGAATCAATAAGAGTCTTAATTGAATGAAGTAGAGACTAAACCTTTAACTTATGACCATTTCTACCAACATTAAGTATTTTTAATTATTTAACCTTATTATCATAGAGTTGCAATTTTTTTTAATTTTAATTACAATAATAATTTGGAATATTAGTATGGTTCTTTTCTTAGATAGCAGAAAGATGAGTGCTAGGATTTATACACTTATAAGTATTTATATTTTACAAATTATCCTCTTACACGAAGATGAGACAAGTGTATCCTGACTCAGAGTTAAAGTATGTATAATTTTACCAAGGCATTTATGGCCTAATGGGGTATTTATGAGCTACATGTAAACAACTCTGCTAATTTTAATTTGCACCATGTTTCCCGCTAAAATTTTGACCAAAATCTGACAAGAATTGTTGAAATTGCATAATCTAAATACCCCAGAGGTTATGGAAAACAACCAAAATCACAATTTCAGCAAAAATTCCTTCCAGCAAATTTAGTTAACAAAAATACAAAACTCACTCCATTTAAAATATTTTAAACTTAATTTGCATTACAGTTACATTAAAGTAAAAATATGTCATATTCCCTATTTCTATCGAATAGGTATCTACAATACATTGTTCCATTACGCGGACTGGATCGCCATCATCATAAAACAGTGACACAACGACCAAATCTTGATCAAGCGGAAATTCTTATGTAGATCAACTGCTTGCTTGGTTTCGCTCCAAGCCTACAATGGGCACCCAGAGGTTCTGCTGCTCTTTATTGGGAACGGTTCTTAACTAAGAACCACTCAACTATAAGCAAATCCGAGTCTCTGAGGTCCGACACAAAAAAGCATGATTCTAAAATCACGAATTTGCAAATTCGCAAGGCTGATAACCTTGAATAACCCAAATTTAGTAGATTGAATTTGCAAATTCGCATGGCTGATAACCTTGTATAACCAAATTTAGCAGATTGTATCGGTGAGCTCTTGTTGAAATTTTTGAATGGCAGTGGTTGGTAAACAAATAGGAACCGCGATCCTTTCGATTCCGCTGCTTGTGCTGCGTACAGGAATTAAACACGAAATTCCGGGTACTGCACCCATTGCAGCGCCTCCATATTCCGACTTCCCCCATCCAAAATCCAACCCTGCAAAATCAACTTTGGTGTTATCCGAGATGACAAAAGAGCTGGGCTGGACCATTGTAGGCGGAGGGCATCCTTTCAGTTCCAACATATCTATTTGGGATCGGATGTAGCCATCGTCCACTATTCTCTTTGCATCGTTAATTAATTTAACAGCAAAAGACAGTGGCCTTTCTGTTAAATCTCCTGTTCTTGCCACAGCGTGAGAGGCAGAGAGTGCGTTGCCGTAGTAGCCAGTCGGAAGGGGCGGTTGAATCCTTGATCTGATGTTTATTGGAAAACTGAACCTCGAATCCTGCTCTGCGGGAATATTGAGAGCCTTGCTTCTAGCCCGCCACAAACAAGCTGATAATACTTCAAATGTAGAACAGTACCCACCCCCCACTTGCCTTTTCAGAGCTGCAATTTCATCTGACCCGAACAGGACTGATAGATTCGGCATTCCTTCTTCCACACTGCCTAAATGTTGCTCTTGCTGTTGCTGCTGTGCGTATTCAGCATCTGTGTGATCGAATGCATGGTGGGCATATTTCATTGTACGATTCGTCCGGGGTCGGAGGATTTCTCTATCCCAGACCGGTGGAATAGAAGGCTGCAACGCCCCTCTAGCAATTTCAGCTAGGGCTTTCATGAACTGGAGGATTCCAATGGCGTCGCATATGCAGTGATTGGACCGCAAAGCGAATATAAACCCTCCGCATTTCAATCGTGTCACCTGAAAGTGTATATCAGGGAAACTGATTTTATCAATGTGTGATCGGTAATCTGATATCAAAATTGTAAGAATAAGATAAACTGGGAAGCATGGAACAGAGGGCGACGATTAATCAGCCTGACGCACGCAGGTAAGAGCAAGGCGGCAGATTAATGATTGCTGTCTTTGTCTGAAGCTTATTGTTCATGATTGTTATCTTAGGTTTATGGTTGACAATTGGATTTTAGGATGTAAATCTAAGAGCTAGATACTAGAAAATTTAACCCAGATTGTTATTGTAATTAGTGTACTCAGTTGAGCTACAACCTAGTATTTGTTATTGTAATTAGTGTACTCAGTTGAGCTACAACCTAGTATGTGGAAACTGTTATCACTTAAATAAATTTGATCTCTTTAAGTGTTGTTTAATAAATAGAAGTTTTAAATAAGTTTTATCATTACTTTGTTAATTAATAAATTCTTACCATTTTTCTAATATGATGCCATTATTTTTCTTTATGTTTAAGACAAACTAATAATTAAACACAGTTACTGCAATAAACCAAGAAACATTGATAATCAAAGAGGTTGCAGTCATACCAGGACGCAAGGCAGAACTGAGGATCTTGTGAAGCCTTCATGAGAATATTTAGGGCATAAGATCACCTCTTTGTAATTAAATTCTTATTGTATCTTGTGGAACCAAGTGCTCGACAGCTACATTAAGTGGCAGATGTTGTTATTTAAAAAAATTGAATTAGTAAAACAATATAATTGTAATAAAAATCAAGAAATCAAGAATATTGTTTAATCAAACACAATTGCAGCAATTAACCAAAAATAGATAATATTGTTTAATCAAACTGCACAATTGCAGCAATAAATCAAGAATAGACAATAATGTCTCTAAGATTTGGTTTTCCCGATTACTTTTATAAATTTCTATTAAAATTTAGAAAAATGACTAGAATTACATATATTAATGGTTAAAATTATATAATCTAAATGCATTAAAAGTTTGCAGGACTAAATCCAATACTTTATAGTGTGATGCAATTCTTTGTTCTGGGTATTGATTTTTCTTTTTCTTTATATTTAAGAGAAATTGATAATAAAACAAAATTGCAGGAATAAACCAAGAAAATTGATAAGCAATAAACAAAGAAAATTGAGAAACAAACACTGTTGCAGCAATGAACCAAGAAACAGATAAAAATTTCCAGATTGTATAATCTATTAAAAGTTTTTGAAAAATATATTTATTTTTGCATTCAAAACTATAATTTAAATAACAAACTTGACTAAAAATTATATAACCAAAATTTCAAAAATTGTATCACCAAATAATTACATAACTTTTAACCTTCTTTATAATATATATTTCTGGATGAGTGCAGTGTCAACAGTCTTTTATATAGAGTATTCTAAATTCTAACAGAGTAAAATTAGAAACATATATCATAATAAATATCCACTATGAAAACTTTTATGTTCAAATCATAAGTTTTTGTGAAAAGAATGTCTTAAAAAAAATTAGATTTTTCTTATGATTCCTATGATAATATGTGAAGTGTCCACCCAAAAAAACTGTTTATTATTGAGACTCCATTGTCTTGATGATTGACTCGATTTTCCTAATAATTCCTCCATAGCAAAGGGAGAGTCCACTCAAAGAGTTGTAAACTTGAATGAATATTTACTATGAACAAACAAACCTGAATGATAGGAAAGGTATTGTAAAATCTAAACATATATCATAATGAATATCTACCTTGAACAACCCTCACAGGTGTGGTTTATTGGCTATTAGCTTGTGGTTTATTGGCGATTAACTTGTAAAGAAAACCATAAATTCAAATCAAGAATCATAAATCATAAGATCAAATAAAAAAATCATAAATTCAAAGCACACCCGAACTGAATGATAAGAAAGACAGAGTCCAATGAATATCCACTGTGAACAAACAAACCTGAATGATAAGAAGGGTAAAAAAGACAGAGTCCAATGAATATCCACTGTGAACAAACAAACCTGAATGATAAGAAGGGGAGTGTCCGTAATGGTTTCGGACCCGGAAGGTTGATAGAGCAAGTCGTCCAGAGAAGGAATAGGTGGACAGATGATGTCTCCAAAATCTTTCAAGGAAACATGATGAGCATCAGCTTCTACAAATAACACTCCTTCGCCACTGCACTCGACTTGGAGCTTGCCATTGTCTGCGTCCCTCAGTCTTCCTGCTAAAGGGTAATAATGTACCAACGTCTTGCGCAGAGCTTCTCTAATAGTCTTGACAGGATCTTCAGTTTTCTTAGAGGGATTATAGCGATAAAACTGGATGACAGGAATGTGGGTTCTGACTTGGGCTTTATCATCGAGGTTTGAAAGGTATAAAAACCGCTCTGTATTAGGAGCCGGCAAAGCGGGTCTCACGAGAATCTCTGGCTCTCGGGTAATACCCAAGTTGATCCCCACAGCACTGGAATTAACGTGAGAGAGGAAAGGTGCCTGCATGAGGGCTGCTGAGTGTCTCAAAGCCTTTGGAAGAATCCCCATAACGTCCACACAAATATTATTGAACTCTGTTTGCTGCTGCGAGCTACTATGTTGGCCTATAGATCCAAAAATAGTGCCAACAAACAAGATTTAGTGCAGGCGACGAGCAAAGCTTTGGATAGTTGGACTCTCTAAATTGATGTCAACTCCTGTGAAAGTACTCTACAAAGTTAGATTGTGTGAAAGTACTCTACAAAGTTAGTTTGGGTAGGTGAAGAATCTGCAAAAGTCAACATTATTTAGAGT
Organism: Pseudotsuga menziesii; assembly: GCA_001517045.1. Lineage (NCBI taxonomy): Eukaryota > Viridiplantae > Streptophyta > Pinopsida > Pinales > Pinaceae > Pseudotsuga > Pseudotsuga menziesii. The sequence continues at coordinate 179,463 of LPNX010999503.1, forward strand.
TGGGTGTTGGGCAGGTGAAGAAGATGTTGGGTTAGCACATGTTGCTCTGGCTTTGAAGAGTAGTCAAGTTCGTATGGTATAGTCCCAGACGAATCAAACAAAAACCAAAATGACAAATAAAATATAAATGCATTGGTACATAGTCTTGTTCAGTAAAGTGAAAAGGTAGACTTTGCAAGTAAAGTGAAAAGGCAGACTTTTGCAAAGAATCGATAGACAAATCTGTATGAAATTTTGCAGTAAAGCAGATGGGAGTTGACACAACAGTGGGGATAAAGTCAGGGTATGAATTTTATATATGAATGTATGGTGGTTAAGTAGTTTATAGTTGTAAGTTTAGCTAGTTTTAAATGGTTTTTGAACAAGTTTAGTTATGTAGATATTAGTGGATAGTAAACAAATATTAAACATTAAACTAATAAACTAATTACTAGATAATATATAACATAAATCATAAACTAAAAAACACATAAAATAAATACTATTTAATAAATAATAAACAAAAAACCGAAACTAAGATCTAGTCAATTAGTTTTATAAAAATGGGTGGTTATTAAACAAATACTAAACATTAAACTAATTATCTGTTTAATGTATAACATAAATATTAAACTAAGAAAAAAACATAAAACAAATACTATTTAATAAATAATTAAAGTATAAAAATTTAGTGAATTATAGATTTATAAATAATTAAATAGTGAATTCTTAACTTAAGCTTATTTAAAACTTAATTAAAATGCATTTAAGCATAACAAGATATGAAGACCATGAAATAAATTTCCACTAAATACACTTGTTACACTCAGTTAAGCTTGTTGATCCGCTTGAAACTAAGTCCAAAATATGAAATAATATCTAAACACCTATGGATATAATTAATATATTTAATTAATTTGTGATAAGTAAAATATATTATATAAGTTAAACAACAATAATTTTGATTCATAACTAACAACTTTGATTCATTATTTAAAGCTATATTTAGGATAGAAAAGGAATGATTTTTACTATAAATCTTTGCACTCCTACTTTTCTTTTTGTAAATCCTTGTTCTAAATTAAATAAAATCTGTAGTTAAGTAAAAATTTGTAACTACAACAAATAATGGAAAAAATAACACAATCAAATATTTTTTATTATTATTATTTAAATGAAAGACATATTCTTAATATTTATAAAATAAAAAAATACAAACATTACATGAACAGTTACAGCATATAATTATCAAATAAATACCTCTCCCAAACTCGAATACATTCAAAACTTCTTACATCTAATTAGTTCCATAGACAGTTAATGACCTAACCAGCCAAGCATAAAGGTCTGAATCAAATTAAATTGAGTTATCATTATTCTATATAGGATAGTAAACCATGTTTCATATTAAACAAAGAAAAAAAAGTGTCTTATTCTTTCATTAAAAATAATATTTATTAAAAAACAATAAAATCTAACCATTCAGCTAAAAATAAATTGACTGCTAATCAGCTAAATGGACTTCCATCATTCACTTAACCAAACTATGAATTGAACAACTTTTTCTGAGCAAATTCTTTCACTTTATATTTATTCGGTCAAAGTTCTTAAATAAAAACAAAGTAATGAGTTCAACTATCCTTATCATACTCTGTTTTTTTGGAACTTCATACATTTTCTTCACCCCCAATAAAATATATATTATATTTTAAATTCTAGTTTGAAAGTTCAACTACCCTTGTCAGAATTTAAAAGTTCAACTACCCTTATCATACTCTATTTTTTGGAACTTCATACATTTTCTTCATCCCCAAAAAAATATATATTATATTTTAAATTCTAGTTTGAAAGTTCAAGTACCCTTATCATACTCTCTTTTTTGGAACTTCATACGTTTTCTTCACCCCCAATAAAATATATATTATATTTTAAATTCTAGTTTGAAAACAAATTCCACAAACTGTTTAAATATGTTATAATTAGATTGATATTTATTTTCTAAAGACACGCTTCAATATCACAGATTTTTCGAGAAAGACCACCGTCTTCCCACCCATATCCCCCACATGTCAATTGTTGTCATCGTCTTGGAAATCACCATCATCAATCAAAGTCAGTCGAAAACAAACCAACTCTTTGACAAAGTGCAATAAAAGGCAAATTAGATCTAGTTTAATAACGACGAACAATGCTTGCAGACCGGCCATTCTTATTCTTATTTTGATTGTTGATTTCCTTCATCCATTAATTTACAAGGAGCAGAGTTAATTGTATTTCACTCTTCTCCTCGCTGATGTCAGCAATTAAGCTAAGCTCAGGCTTGCAGAATATGCAATTCATTAAATTAACGATGCTCGCAGAACTTGCAATTCAGGAAATTAGCCCTCAAAAGAAATCGCAAGGTGTGATTTCCACGACCGCTTATGTTGGTTGTGCTGTGAATTTAATGATAATGTTGTGTAGCTTTGGTTTGACTATTAATCATGCTAAATTGATTGATAAACAAATAATTTTTTTATATGGAGAATGATGAAATGCTTTACAGTCCAGTATAGAAAAATGTTGTCACTTACATAATTTAACATTACATAGTAAGTAGTTAAACATAATAAGTTTATATTATTTTATAAAATAAAAGAATAAAACAAAATAAAAAAATAATTAATAGTAAATATAATAATTTTATATCAGTTTATAAAATAAAAATTAAAACAGGATGAAAAAATAATTAAGAAATTTTTTCATATAAAATAAAATATTTAAAACAATTTATTTAAAATTTTTAAATATATAAAAAATTTAAGATAAAAATATTTACATTTTTAATAATTGAATTTTTTTTGAGTATTTAGTAAATCCTAGTTTAAAATAGATTTATATTTTCTACATTAAAAAATCTTTTGTATAGATTTATTGGCCATTAAATTCAATGTCTTTTAACTCTACTTTTTTATATTTCAATATAAAATAAATTACAAATACAAAAAAAAAAATGTTTTATTCAAAACTAAAATTATGTAATTACTTTTTCAATATATATATCAATTTTTTTTAAATAAAAAATACTTAACATTTTATATTAAAAAATAATTTGATAATTATTTTTTTTGTTTTTTAAATACTTTATAATATATGTAATAATAATCTATTATAATTATTATTTGAATAAAACATTATATTACAATAAATTATTATATATATTTTCATGAGTATTAATATTAATGTCATTTTTTGGTTGAAATTTAGGTATTATTTAAGGTTCATATTTTACTATCATTTTTAACTTTGGAAACATCTTTCATCTATATCAACATAAACTAGACATGTACATTTAAATTATAAAACCAAGAACATGGACAAAACCTTAATGTAACAATTTGAATGAACTACTATATCAAAATAAGATATTATATTATAATATTTATTATTACATATAATCTTATTTGCTTAATATTAACACCACTAATTAGTGGTAGGAATTTATATACTATATATTTTTTGTTTGTTTAATAATGTTATTAATTATTGCATTAAAAATGATATGTGATATACATAATATATATCGTAAGAAAATATTAAAAATGAGTTTATATATGTTTTGGAAGGTGTATTAAGAAAATGAAAAATAAATTAAAAAATGTTTTTTTTTTTTTAATTTATATTTTAAAATTGATTTTTTTAATAAATATAAGTTATA